>VZTL01039507.1:0-66695 GCA_013400535.1 Scopus umbretta
GAAAAAAAAAATAATCAGAGTAGTCGCCGAATCCCATCTTTGCCTAGAGCTATGCCGGGAGGATTTTTACCTTGAGGGATTAAAGAGTACTTAAAAATAATAGCCGGGAACTTGAGCCTGTATCCTTTATACTGAAAGCAGGGTTTGTCCTGCTTGAAGAGATCAGCCACAATAAGGAGTCAAGCTCAAATGCCACTTTCCCAATCGAATAGGCGGCAGACTTTGCACCACACCTGATTTTGAGTGCAACGTATGCAAGTCAAATACAGGGCTTCCTGCTTCAGTCCTCCTCCTCCTCCCTCCTCACACCACAAAACAGGACCTTGATCCTATGCCAAGAGCACCTGAAGGTGACGTGCAGCTGAAGCCGGAGCTGACTGAATGCTCTGCAAACGTTGCTGTTGATTTTTTTTTGCTTTTTCCAGCCTGTGTGAGTGTGCGTGAGCAATGGATTTGCCAATGAATTTTGCATTGTTTTCTCTCTACTCGCTGCCTTAACAGTAGCATCCATTGAACCGTCAGCCTTCTGGCCTTCGACAGGCACAGGAGGAAGAGGCTGCAGCTACTTGCATAACTCAAAGAAACAAAGATCATTACAGCAATGCCTGGCAGTGCTGCTGTCGGCCTCATGTCTGGTGGCATTTCTGCAAGACACCATTCTGCCCACCACCTTTCCACTCCAGGGTTTATAGCTTCGATATTAAAATGTCGGGTGAAAAGAAACCTACACGAATGAACTCAGAGTGGAGCAGATGGTGGTTTTGTTTGTTGTGCTACAAAACAAAGAGCTAGTTCTTCTAAAATAAAGCCTTTTGACTGGATTCAGAAAAGTTCTGAGGCATCCCTGCGTAGAAAGAGGCACTGTATTATTAACAAGGCATCACAGTCTGTACTTGTGAATTTTTATTAAAAAAGAAAAATCAACCCAAACAAATCACACAGCAGTCTAAACAGTGGAAGCGCTGATGGAAGAACAGGGTAGCTGCTCTAATGATACAGCCCGTGCACGAGCACCTACGCCTTTTTAAACAGGGGTCCGTGCAGTGTCTGCAGAAGCTGGAGGACAGCAGCGCATGGTGCCATCCTCCTCCTGAGATCAGGTACAGCCAGGGCAAGGGAGGGCAGTTAACCAGTAACATAATTTCTGGTGCTTAGCTTCCTAAATAACAATCTGTTTAATATTAACTGAGCTGATTATGGATTTTTCCCCTTCCATGTCGGGGGCATATCCCAGCCAAGGGATTCAGAATCTCTCCTGGGTCTGGCAGGGGAACGGGAGCAGGAGGCAGCAGTTATGGGGGGGACAGGACATGACACACTCCGGGTGCCATATGAGAGTTCCCTCCGCAGCCTGCCCACGACACTGTGGGTTTCCCAGCCTCCACCCAGGAAACCCCAGGACTTCCAAAAGCCTCCTAGAAGGAGTGGGGTGGTGGAAGGAGATTGCCTGAACACCAGTGGGGAGTTCGACTGACTTGGAAAGCAGGCTAGACAAGGAGGTGCGTACACATGTCCAAGGGTGCTTAGGGACTGAGTCCTCTTTCCAGAGCCTGCGAGGAAACAGAGAAGGGTTAAAGTTTGTTCTCCTCATTGCTTTTTCTGCTTGATTAACCTATTGCCATCCTGTCAGCCAAAATGAATGTCTTAGATAAGCCCATCCACATGCCACTTTGGCGACAGAGCTGAAGTCACTCTGTAAAGCCCCAAGACCAGCACTCCGCCAGATCCCTTAAGGCTTTCTTTGACCTTCTCATCTGGACTTGACCCCATCCCAGAAGCGGAGCAACCACATTCCATTCATGCACGTGCCACCCCACACTCCACAAGCGCGCTCAGCAGCTGGCAAAGGAGCATTTGCCTTCACTGCACCCACTGGCAGGGAACGTGCCCCACCGCCAGGCAGTAAAGCTGCTGCACTCCGTGTGCTCCAGGCTGGGGCTGAGCCTCCCAAACACATGCACACACACAGGCACACGCACACAGGCGGGAAGGTGTGCGCTGGGCGCAGGTAGAAATGAAGAGCACAGCGGGTAGAGAGGGACTCCACACCACCACCACCTCCTCCCGCTGCACCAGGTCTCCTGCACATCTTGGCAAAGCAGTGGCTAATAAACACGAGGCTGTTCAAGGGGACAGCATAATGTGGGAGGGTGGCAGGGGAGCCTTGCTCATTGCCCCACCAACTGTTGCACGTTTCTGAGACAAGCTGGGAGGTTTTGTACATGTCCCACCCCTGCTCTGCAACACAGGTGCGAAGCGATCCCAGTTTCATACTGCAACCTGGGCTGTTTGCAGGTTTCCCCAGCCTGCTGGGGTCATGGCAAATGGGCCAAAGACCACTTCATACAAACAGTGCAGAACAACCGACTGCCACCAGCTGCTGGTTGTACCCTTTACCTTTCCTTCAGCTCTGGTACATCCTTCTGCCCCTTTGCTCTTTGGTGGTGCCTTCAAAACTAGCAAAGTGCTTTTCAATGGACTTCAAAGTGCTCTTCAAAGTACTTGGTATTACAGCTGCACTACAATCTCTGATCATAGCAGTGCTGCTTCTGCCTCCTGCAGACTGGCAGAAGGTGTGCACTGCCTCCATCCTTACAACTAGGTCATGTAACTCTGAAACCTAATGATAATCACTTTAAAACATCCGTTGTTTAGAGGTGGCACCAACTGCTCAAACCTGAAAAGACACTACTCTTCTCTTACCCTGTAACCACACACCTAGATAGTGGTAGGAAAAATAGAAGTGTCTCCAAAAAATAGATACACAACAGTACATCCATGTCCTTAAATCATCAGTGGACAGACATTTGCTTTCTTTGGCTTCACATGCTTTATTTTCCCCCATTAAGATGACAGACAATGTGAATGCAGAAGCACTGCCTAACACAACAGCAAACTACAAGTATGCAAATGTCCATAGTAACGGGGCAAAATATCTGTTGCCCTTTATATATAGCCTAAGTGTTGCTTTCTAAATGGTGCTAAAATGTATGTTCTTATGCTGGAAAACACTCCTACGTACACATTCACTATACCAGAGTTTGCAATCTGTCAGAGCCCATGTTCAGGACTTCAGAGGATCACCTTCGAAACAGAAAACCACCGCTCGCCAAACATTGACTCATGCCGACCCTTGGAGTTCTGCTTGGCCACAGGGCAAATAATAACCTCTAGCTTGTGTATATGCAGCAATCAGATCATCAGAGGTCTTTCCCTGGTCATCTCTTTTTCACGTGGCCCTCCTGTCTCTGAGGCCTTTCTGTCATAGCCACGTTTAAAGTACACTTGCAATGGCTGGTCCTGTTTGCTCCTTGAACTGCAAGTGTAGAGCTAAGACCCTCCCCTGGAAGGGGAGGCATCTTGTGGTAATGTAGATTGGTGGTCTCCAAACTTTTTTGATTGCATACCCCTATCAGTAAGAAAATTTTGAGCACACATCCCCAATAGATGTATATTTATTTATTTATACATTATATACATCTACTACTGAAGTTATAGTGTTTTCTTCCTGCACCCCACGGGGCGCATGCACGCCACTTTGGAGACAACTGATTCAAACCAACACCTAAACCCTCCTGCTTGTTGCTCTAGGCTGACCCCTTTTGTAATGTCTATTTCCTAAATCAGAAGTGTGGAAACTCCTTTGGTCCAGGCTTGCTCTTCAGCAATGCCAGTTGGCTTGCTCAAAGGGTATTTGCTAGAGGAGAGAGGGAAACCACTAAAGGGAGAAGTAAGAGTGTTCCATTATGGGAGGGGAGGGGAAAGGAGAGTTTAAGCAGGAGTTGTTGAATGAATCGTTAAGAAATATTCTTACACCAAAATCCACCAGGTCTCACAAGTACGTTGTGGTAGTCAAACTAAATCTGGGGTTTTTTGTAAGAAGGAAGAGGATAGAGAGGGGAGAAAAGGATGCAAGTAATAATAATCACACTGTACTGTCTGACAACTGTGCCCAAGGGCAGCACAATACTTCCAGGTGGTTCAACTCCTGCAAAAATCCTGACAGGCTACAGGGGAGTATCTACCACCATCAGTCATATGGCATGGGCTGGATTACTTGGCCATGGGCCCATTCAATCAAAGTACTTTTTAATACAACCATGTGGAAGGACAAACACCAAGAAATAAAAGAGTTTCGTCCAAAGCTGACAAGAGGTGGTGTGGAGGAGAGAAAAGCACAGGCTGCGTCTTGGACAGGGATGTGGTGAACGTAGTAAAACATAAGCTGAACACAGACATATGGAGCCTTGCAAAAGACTTGGCAAAACCAGCTAATACAACTTTGGGGTGAGTTAACAGGAGCTCTCTGTTGGTATAGAGGCAAATCTCTATTTTATTGGGTGCTAAGAATTAGCTTTGGGCTGGCAGAAGCCGTGTAGATTGATCACTCTCAAGGGAGGAGGAGACAGAATACAAAGCCGACAATTCAAACAAAGCTTATTTTCTTGCCTTTTACTCTCATGAATGTTCCTTGCTTGGAGAGGAAAAAAATTGCAACTAAGTGACTGGTCTCTCTATTTCCCTACCTCCTCTCCTTGTGGATAATAACCCGGTTCAGCAGCTGCTAGGTCCTTCAGGCCAGTAACCTTAGACAGGCATTTCATGCCAAGAGAGGAAGAGCAGCAGGCGAGGAGGGAGCAGGTGGCTTGGGAGCTCATATCAAAGATCTGTGTATCCTAAAGATCTGTATATAGGGGACGCGCAGGAAAGGGAACCTGGGAATTATTCAGGGCTGGCAACTGGCAATCAGATTGAGAGTCGTGAGTCACATCTGTATGTTAGGCACCTCTTTGGTGCTTTATGTATTCCATCAACAGTGAGAAGTAAGAGAGGACTCGACATCCCTGATATTGCAAAAGCATAGAAAAAATGCCTAATCACATCAGGAAAGAGAAACCCTTAAGCAAACACATATACTTGCAGGCCTTTTTTTTCTGATAGTATGAAGCAATATGGCCACGTGCCACTTCTCTGCTCATCTGGTCATGAGAAAGAACCCAACTAGAGCAAGTTTCGTCATTCCTATCCAGAGAAAATGTTCACAGCTATTGGCATAGAAAACAATGCAAACAAACTACTGACACTGCATGAGGTCCCCAGTTCCACTTGATCTGAGGCTGGCACCATGCTATTTGAATTAATAAGGTACTGGGTGCAGTCCTTCTAAACCCTGAGTGGTTGCACAACGCATTGAGCAACAACATAAAACACTGAAAAAATCTGTCATTGCTGGCATTTGAGCTGAATGAGTGAGATATATGGCCCTCCATTCATTAACGACTAAGCGCAGCAACTGTTTTTCATGACGTCAATCAAGCCGCATCAAACCTTCAGCAGACCAAGCAAGTCGGTGACAAATACTTCACACAGTTCAATAGAAGGCCAGTGCTTCACACAGTTCACACAGTTCCCCAAAATGCTACATGAAACTCCCTAGATTTTTAGTAGATCACAAACCATTTTTTGTAGCTTTTAACTTACCTACAGTAACATATAATCTCTGGTTTAATAGACTAGAGAGCAGAAGGGGAACTGAAAGCTGGAGTTCCTGCAAGAGAAGGCTAGCACCCTTCAAAGAAATAACTACATTTCAGAGAACTTATTAATGGATTGCAACCACAGCTTGCAGCCTTCCCTTTGAAAGGGCTAGAGCCTCTAAAAGAGCCAGGGAAGACACTGGGTATCTTCCGCAAAGAAAGGTATCGTTCAGCTCTCATGCTTTCTGCAGCGATGTACCTCCCCTTTGGTGTTTGCAGGAGCAGCAGGTGGGCTTCAGAAATCATCTCAGTTCAGAAGCTCAGCCAGCTGCTGAAAACTGATCTGGGAAATGGTATAGTTTACACCCACTACACCGGTTCAGGAGCTGCCAAGACCAGCTCCGCAGTTGCCCACCCATCGGGTACCAGAAGGGGTCAGTTATTATCGTTAGACATCTCAGGAGGCTGCTGCCTGCGTTCAGCCTCCAGAATATCACCTGCTGACGTTGTTGCAAAATACGGGATTATTCAATGTCCTTCCTGACTTCTGCTAGCTTGATGTCGACTGCTTGCTAGGTGCCAGGAGACATTACTCATCACATGAGAATAAAAATTGGTTTTGGCCATATTTTTGCAGCTGGGCTTTCAAACTGGTTTCATTTTGCCAAAGGCTTGTGTTGTCGAGCTGCTTTTTACTTCTTGGTTCATGTTAAGTTTCATTTGAGCTGATTGTCACTGCATGCACTGCATATTGTCTGAATATGGAGGTACAAGTATGCCGTTGGAGCTTGTCCCTCTGGACATACTGGTAATTTCACTTCTTGCATATCTCCATTTTGCCTGCATGCATTGCTGCAGGTCACATACCCAGTATGAACGATAACATACACATACCATTTGTTCCCAGCCCAGGAGATGGGTTGCAGCCTTAAAGCTGGTGGGAGAGCCCAGAGGCAAGAAGGTCTTGGGATCATGGGCTTCCAGCAGTTTTGGGGAGCTAAGAGGAGCAATGGCACTGTCTGTACAAGCATGTCAGGAGGGTGTTAAGGGGAGCTGTGGCTGGTTGGACCAGCTCCTGCCAGAAAGTTGCAGGAAGACGGACCATGGTTGCATTCGCGGTGACCCAAGGGTTTGTTCAGGACACGGCAGAAGAGGAGACTCCTAGGCTAGTTCTATGGGTGAGGAGACAGGCTGATCTTCTGAAGGGAAAGCAGCACTGTCATTTTATCCCCACTGAGAACCTGTGTTACTGTACTGCTGTCTCTACCAGCACTGTAACACATCTGAACAATGTGAATAGAAACTGGGAGAGTGAGCTAATCAGGGCATCGTTTCATCTCCTAGGTTATCATGCATCTTAAATAAATTACCATGGCAAGAGCATTTAGACCATGTCTCCTAATCCCAGGCCTCTCCATGCATCTTGCACCTCCCTGGTAATGCAGCCACAGAACTGACACAGAAGAGGTTGCCATTCCAAGCACTTCTTTTTAATCCTCAACTACATATTTGTTGCTCTGGCTTCCCCATGAAGTGAAGTTTATAGTCCTACCCTCCAGTGCAGCTGGCGCCCGTGGGACACAAAGGTTGTGTTCTGTGCTGCTGAGTTCCTACAAGCTGAGACAATAAGGAGGAAGGATTTTGGCAGTACTGCCTCTAAGGAAGAGTAGGCATGAAGCCTATATCCATTATGAGATAGAAGGGAAGCCACACAAGATGCCTGTTGCTCCAGAAGTCACCAGAACCAGCCCTCCTAGCTTTTCTTCTACCTTATCACAGCGCTGCCAGGATAAACACAAACCTCAGGGAAAAACAGCATTTGTTGCTATATTGAACTGTCTCTAGGGATTGCTGCTGATTTTGCCTACTCACGTGGCTCTCCATCATTAATCAAGATCACCCTCATCACAGCAGCCTTTAGGAGGAGCAATTGCAGGAGAGGAACCTTTGGAAATTAACTCAGATGCTTTGGGCCAGACTTATCTGCAGCATTGTCAACGCTGGCTATTTTGCAGTCATGCAATAAGGCTTTGGGGCTGTGGGTTTCCAGCTTCTGAATAGTGATTTAGATATCTGAGCTTTCACCCACTAGCATAATACAGATTTGTAATCCTTCGGATTAGAGCAAAAAGTCTAAGAACAAGTGCACTCTGTAGCCTACAGTAACCAGCAGAGATCTATGTTTTTAGGGGAAGAAGAACCCTTAATATTTCAGGATGCTTAACATTGAACTTGCACATATGATGCTTATGATCACTCTCTCCAGCCCCCAGCTTCACTCCCCTTTGAGGCATCTGAAGCTTAAAGTCACTTCTTGAATCTCCAGCCAGACTCTCGCTGGACTAGCAGAACACATCTTTCTAACCTAGTTGTCCCACCTGCCTAAGGGTCCTTCTTCACCATCGAGGGACAGCTGAGCTAAGCCTTTTATTGTTCTCTCCATCCAACAACTTTCACAGGTTGAGCAGAACAGAGTGAATTGATCTGTAATTAACCCCCTCTTGGTCATCCGAGACCAATATTAGAAGAAATTGGTAGTCACCCCACTCCTTGGAAATTCCTGGGCTCACAGTGTCATAGCAGGGCTAAAAGCCCCAAATCCAACAGTGATATACAAATTTTGTTGCACTCTCAGAAAGAATTACTCTGTCCTTGCAGCTTGTGTCCTGATGCTTCTGATGGTCCCTGGGACTGCTTCATCCCGCGGGTGCCCCTGGGGTCTGGGTTGTGTGGCCTCTCTTTGCTGAGGGGAGCTAAACCCTTGGTGAAAGCTGGCAGGAGAAGTGACTGTTTTACCATAAGCAGCTAGGTCACCTGAGAGGACAGTCCTCCCTCCTCCCCATGGGTTTGGTTTCTGACCCAATGGAAGTCAGTACATATTTCATCAAAACCTGGTGCTTCTTCTTGCAGCTGTTTCTTCCTGATGCTGGCAGTCTTCGTGGATGGCCATGCATTTCAGATGCATAATGCAGCATATCTGTATGCCCTAGAGGTTGCTGGTTCCTGCCAATGACAATCCATATGGGGTTATTCAAGTGTAAGAAAGTCTAAGATCTTACCCCTAGCCTACGAACATTTCTGTTTCCAAGTGAACTTTTCAAGTATTTCTTCTGATTTAGGGGTGACAGATGGTCTGCTCCCATGCTCTGACTCCCCAGACATCTCAGGAAACATTAGCAGGTAGATGAGGTTCAGAATTCATCCTTGCAAGTGAGCTGAGTCAGCATCAATGCAATAAACCCACATTCCAGCTCAGCTAGCAAGGTCTGTCCCTCAGGGCTGAACAGCAGTGGCTGCCCAGAAAGGGCTTGAAGGGCTCCAACAACACTGTCAAACTTCAGAGCAAGGGCACAGGCAGATCAGTGGGCATCCTGACTTCACCCTTTGCCAGCCAACCTCGTCCCTCATTGCTGTTCACTAATGTAGATTTAGCATCAGCTGGCAGAAAGGTCAGAGATTCCTGTATTTCCCATGATCCCAAGCCTGCAGAGTTTTCTCAGGCTTCATCATTTGCTACTGGAATGATTGCCCTTAGTACCATGTTACAGATAATGACACTCCCTCTTAAGCTGGAAATTTTCATTAATGGCAATAGCCACAATAATAAACAACTTTCTGGACAGCGTGGGTTGCAGCATTAGCTGCTGGGGTTATGAAGGACAAGTGACTCCTGGAAATCTCTATCTAAACAGAGAGGTACCTCATGGGGGAATCATATGCACAGTACCACACAGGTTTTTTTCACTGCAGACTGTTCTGTATTCACACATGACATCTAGGTGGAAATTTAGCTCCCTGCTCCCTAGAAAACAGTCTGGACCTCCGAACCTGCATCATACTCTCATTTTATAACTACTACAGTCAACGGCATAATGTCTTCTCTCCCCTTTAAATGCAATCGCTTGCTGGGAATTAGTAAATCAAACCTTAGCTGGTGTTTATATAGAATAAAAATTACCTAGCAAATTCCCTTCTTACACTTGAGTTTGCAGGCCAGGTGTCCTTACATAAGAGTGGTGGCTTGCAAACTGTTGTGGGAGAAGAGGTCTCCAGGAGGATGCACTAAGTTTTCCCTTCCTGGGGTGGGGGAGAGACAGAGGGTATTTCTGCCCAGCAAAACCCTGTAAAGGCAGCGATGACTTGGCTGCAAATCAAAAAAGAGGGGTAAGGCAGGAGAGGGCGCCACTGGTTTGCTGGCATATTCCACCTCATCTGGAAGGCTTTGCTGATCCCTGCTGACATAGGTCCAATCCAAAGCTGATTGAACTGTTCCCACAAAGTGCAGTGGACTCCGGATAAGCTGGACAACAGAGGGATCTGAGCGAGACATGCTGAAACTTCCCTTCAAGGAGGAGCAGGTGGGGTTACCCCGCGTTATCCCAGAGAGGTGTTACCCTGCAGATACATTTCTCCTGATGCACACCCCACCACCAGACCGGCTTCATCCCAGAGCCATCACGTAAAACATGCTCATGGCCCGTGCGGGATGGAGCAGCAGCTGTGGCTCTGTGAATCTCCTGGAGTGTTGGCTCACTACCTGCTCGCTGCTGGGTCACACGCTGCGGGGCAATATGTCCCCTCTGCATCCCTCTCTCTCCGCCTTGCTGCTGTCACTGACGGTAGAGGAATCGCTGCAGGAATCCGCAGCCTGGGCATGAAGGGAACGAGGAGGCAGGGTGGTGGGCAGACACGTACCGGCTGCAAGTCCCTTTGTGCTGCAACTTCCCTCTCGCCTTGTGACAGCTCGGCTCAAAGCTCCCTCACGCTGCTGCAGCTCCCCAGCGTTACAGGCGGAGGAGGAGGAGGGCACGCTGCTGAGGTATCTGCGGTGCATCCCGTGCCCAGCCGAGCAGCCTTCGCTCTGTGCATGGCAGGAGCAGGCTGTGCCAGTGTGGAGGGAGAGAAGCACAGAGGAGTGGAAAGTCCTCATTTGCAAATGTGATGTACAACTGTTTTTCCTTACTTGGGGTGAGGAGCTGAAGAGCTCACCGGCCTCACCACACACTGCCTCCATTCACGTGTTGTTGAGCAGAAGCAAATGGAAGTATTTGGGAGCAAGAACGAGAGTGATCTGGAAGGGGAGGGCACTGCAAAGTGATCCAAGTCTCCGCGCAAAGCATCGCCGACCATTTCTGAGAGCCTGCACTCATGCTCCTGCAAATGCATAGCTGGAGGGTAGCACTGCAAGGGATGGGGTTATGGAGAAGGAAGGGATGGGGTCCAACGGGAAGCTACACCTAGCGGCTGGGGCTGAGGAGGAGTAAAATAGGAAAAGGTCTGTAATGGCATAGGAGCAAATTCTCCTGAGTCCCCAGGGATTTTCCGGCTCCAGTAAGCAAGGCAGAAGGCCTGGCAGAGGCCTCTGGGTCAGACAGAGCTCTGGAGAGGACTGAAGGTTCCAGTTTATGGAGGGGACTCTGGGGGAGAGAACAGAGGGGCTTTCTTCTAAGGAACCATGCCTGCATCTGCCCACTTCTCCTCGCCCACCCCTGGCTGCTGGTGGTCCTCACCATCCGAAGGGCACTCAGGGGCCATCCTCAAAGGATGGCTTCTTTAGCTTGTGCTCAATACCAGCCTGACCCTCTAGGAACAATGACGTTGCTGCCTCTGAAAGCAGAGGATGACTCCAGGTGAGAAAAAAACAGTGTGACTACAACACAGATGTTTCAGAAAGGACACCCAGCCCTGGTGTTGCTTCCCCTCAGCAGGAAGTGCACCAGCTTCTCCCAGCTCCTCTCTGCTGCCTGTCCTCAATACTTGCAAGTGCTGCATCCTTTTGATGCTGCATTTTTTTCCTTGCTGCTTGGTACCACCTTCACTTCTTTTCTTCCTACCAACCGTTCGTCCAAGAGTGAGGGCATCCAGGCAGTGCCCGAGTGTGTCCCACCCTACACACGCTCTGCCAGATCACTGGCACAACAGTGGGGTAGGAGAATCCAGCAATGCAGGGGTTAAACTGTTCTGCTCTGGCTCTCCGGGTCTCTCCCCTCCCATCTTCTCCCGTGAAATAATCAGTGGGTTCTAGCCTTGCAGGCATGCAGAGGGTGTCCAGCTGCTCTTGTGCAGGCAGTAGTATCCTCTAAGCTGCTGGGGACTAGCTGTCTGAAGGAATCATCTCCAGGGACACATTCAGAGTTGAAGGGTAAAACTGCAAGAAAAAACAAGCAAAGAGAAAGCAGAGAGGTACAGCCTATTCCAGCAATATTTAACACAGAGGCTAAGGTCTCAGTGTTTGTATCTCCCAGTAGTTTAGAGAGAGGAGGGATTGTTTTCCTGATGCCTTTGATTTAAAAAAAAAAAAAAATCCAAAAACATATAAAGAAATACTCGTCTTGGTGGAGGAGAGAAGAGCACAACTGGATGTCAATCCCTGTCTCAGACTGAATTTCCACAGGCTGGCTCAGGAGATGGGAGGCAGGTAAGAACATGGACAGAAAAAGTGCATTTTTCAGCATCAGGTCACAGCAATCAATGAGACACAATGGGATTTGCTCTGCCTAGCTGGCCTGGCAACCAGCCAGCCAGGGATAAGGCCAGAGAAGTCATGGTTTCACAGTGCTGATAGCTTGCTTTCATCTGAAAGAGTCTAGCAGTTGCAAGACTAGAGAGAAGCATCTGCCTGGGTACCTCCATCTCTTTCCTTTTACGCCATCAAGTTACCACAATCGGCTCGTTCAAAGGAAGGGGACACAGAGTCTGCTATCAATCCACTGCTTCTTCGCTGACATGTTAGAGCACTCTGTTTGCAGCCTTCAGCCATTCTGTGCCCATTGATGTGAAACCAGTGGTTCAGATGGCATGGAAGAAATTAGTAGAGATAACTAACCTCTGCCTCCTCTAATACAAAAGCTTAGAGGGCTCAAATGAAGGCAAGAGGTGGCAGGTTTGAAATGCTGCAGAACTGCCCACAGCAAGATGTGGTGGTGGGTGCTGGATGGGAAAGACTGGACAGGTTCAGGGAAGACTAATCCGCCAGGACATAGAAGCCATACTTGGCTCAGGTAGTGCCTAAACCATACATGGGTGGAGGCTGTGGAAACCATCAGAAGTTTGACTCTGGGCTTGCTCCGTTCTTAGGCTCTTCTTCAGAGATGTCTGCGATTGCCCGCTGCCAGACTCAAGAGAGAAAGCATCCAAGGTGACTTGGAGGCTCTCACTGTACCCAAGAGTCATTCCCAACTTTTACAAATGCTCATTTGCAGCTCTGTGTCAGGGCCCTGAGGACATCCATAGGCCTTAATTAACCCAACCAACCTCACCTGGGAGCCCTAGCCACAGCCACTGCCTATGGGCCCAGAAGCCTGGTCTAAGTTCATCCCTGGCCCTTCAGTCCCAGCCTGATGTATGTTGTAGGCATACCTGCTTCCACACCTCTTCCTGGGGTGTTTGGATTTCCTGGCTTGACCTCAGACCTGACTTGCATACTTACTCCTACTTGACCGTCGCAAGATCGCTGATGGGACTCGTTGCCGTTCCTACCCCTGTGCCCCTCTCCCAGCTCAGATGCTGTGGGACTGTGCACCGTCAGTGAGGGTGGTGCAGCCCTGTGTACACTTGGGGCTTAAAACCGGCTGTAGTGGAGGTAGTACAAGCTGGTGCCAGAGGACTAGTTTCTCCATCCTCTCTTAGCTTGGCTGGAGGAGGGCGCTGCTGGCTTCCAGCAAGGCTGTGTTACTGGAGTGGACAGAAGGCTGTAAAGCAACCAGCGAGTGTCAGACCCGCACAGGACACGAGGGCAAAGCCAAGGTGGTTAATGAGGGCAACAGGCCTCTGAGGAGGAGGAGAGCCCCAAGGCTGCATCTACAGCAGGATTTGGTCCATCAGTCAGAAATTAGATACTCTGTAGGAGAAGGATTGGGTGCTGGGGGCCCACGCTAGTTCTGTATTGGTTAGGACTAGTTCCCCAAAGCTGGACTGCTTTAGTTGCGTCGTTCAGCCAGGCAGGAGGGTGAAACTGCATTTCTCCTATTGGCATAGTGTTTACCAGAAGCAGCAAACTGTTTTTTGCTTTGAGTTCAGCTGTCAGCTGCATCCACAGATGCTGTTTGATCATCAGAAGGTCCCTGCGTGTTTTAGACAGGCCTCAGAGCCTCTAATCTTGCCAGAGGTATCTGCTGCACAGAAGTGGGCTGCTGGAACAGCCCGGCTTGGGGCTGTTTCAGCTGACTCCTTTAGCTTCGCCAGGGCCTCACTGAGACTGGCAGCCTCAGACCTCTCTGTCTGGGAGCAATCTCCAGTTCCACAAGAGCTCCACGGTTTAACCCTCCCCTCCAAGGAGACTTGGCAGACCACGAGGGAGGCCAGCTGGCGATGGCCTCAGGCTCTTCCTTACCTATCTGTCCACTTCGCTGCATTCACTTCTCTCCTCACTGCATTATTTCAGTTACAAGTAATTTATGGTTTTGATCAGCAAGCTGCTGTGAGTCTTCTCCATACCGTCCTGGGGCCTCCACTCATGCTCTCCCAGTGCTTTTCTGTGGGGTAGGGATCAGCTGCATGGACATCCTCACCCTCAGGTGAAACACTCTGCTTTGGTTTTATGCTGCACCAGCACCGATTGCTGTCGTGTAATGCAGACCCGGAGCTTGCCTTTTCTGCCTGAGCTCGTCAAAGTGCTGGCTCCACTGACTGGCTCAGATCTTCTGCTCAGGAATGGAGCCTCTCCCCCTCTTTCTGTCTCTTGTTGCTTGCAGATACCCAGGGAACCAGTGGGGGAATTTCCTCCCCATCTCTTCTGCTTCTCCTAGGGAGTTTCAGACTTGCTGTAGCTTTTTGTCATTTGTCTGCCAGGGTTTCTCCTCAGTTTTCTTTTATTCCCTCTGTGAACCACAGCAACATATCAGTGTTCCAGGACTTTTCAAGAATTCTGCTTTCCCATGTCCCGTTTTCCTGGGTAGCAAAAAAGAGCCGCTCCATGCCCAGGTGTACAGACCCCCATGCAGCATGGAGATCTCCCCATTCCTTGGCCATGCCTTCTCCCTGGCTGAAAGCAGAGCTGCTGCTGCCCCAGCAGGGTAAAGCTTCCTTTTCAGCTCACCAGGTCATGCAATCTCTGTGAAACAGGCCAGGCTGAGCGGGAACAACCAAGATGGAGGCAGTGCTGGATGCTGCAAATGGGAGACATTTGTCTGCCTCTTTTTAAATTGGTGGCACTAGGCTGTCCCAGTTTGGCAGGTTTCTGCTAACCCCTCTTGTCACCTTTCCAGCATAAAAAGCTTAAAACCCTTCTTATTCTGGTCCGAGAGGAAAGCCCTTAGCCTTGTTCCTCCTCACTCGCTGTCCTTGGCTCCACGGGGAGCCCCAGTGCTTTGTGGCCTTGCAATGCTTACGTGCAACGGGCCACCAAGTCCGCAGCTGCAGGACTTTGTGTTGCACAAAGCTTACAGCACCAGTTCACAACGTACAAAGGAATGGAGAATTAGACCCATATTCTTTGCCACATCTTGGTCGATCCTCAGCAGCCAGTGGCTGCATATTGAGACTGCAGCAATGTAATTGAGTTGAAGTGCTGCAGGAGGCTTTGCCTGATACTCCAAGTACTCTGCCACACCACTTACCTTGGGGAAAAACGTTAAGAGGTAAGGGCCAGCCACGCTTAATTCTTCCCACACAAGCAGTGATTACCTGCTAGCATAGAAAAGGTATATGTATAGGACTATGGCCTAGGAAAAAGTAATTAGGACTGTTTAGATTTCCTTTCTGCTCTTTATATTGACAGGTTGACAGAACAAGACTAGCAGACATGATTGGTAGCATTCTGCACAGGCCTGGGGTCGGGCCCGTACCAGGTGAGGATCGATGCTGCACCATTTGCGCTGCAGCAAACAGATGCTTTTCCCTGGGGTTCCCTTCCAGGCTCCCGATCTGCCTCAGCTTCTCTGCTGCTTTAAATTAAAACCAGAATAATACTATGCAAAAAGAGACGCCATTACTCAATTTTTTCTAGCAGCTGGCACAGCAAACAGAAGCACAATATGAGCTCAGGGAAGGGAGTCGCTTGGCAAAGCATTGCATGGTCAGGAAACAGCTCGTCAGAGGTGGAGTTGCCTGTGCTCTCACTGAAAATGATTCCCGGTTTGTTATCTCTGTGAGATTTGAACTTTAGTCCCTGATCAGAGACTAGGGTGCAAACTCTCTAGGATGGGTGGGGAAAACTCCTTTAGCAAGAGGAAAAAACAGTTTCTGGGCCTCTTCTTGCTAGGGCTGCTGGGTTGTGGACTCTGGTCCTGACTCCACCACTGCTTTGCAGCGTCACCCCCGCAAGGTTGGGTGCTCCAGGTGCAGCACTCACACAAAATGACGAAGTAACGAAGGCGCATGGCGCCGCAGGTGCAGCAAGAGGGGTGGGAGATTCCCCGTGGTCCCAGAGGGCTTGTGAACTCCTTTCAGAGTCTTCTCTCCCAGCTCGTTGTTGAAAATCGGAATTGATTGTTGACAAAAGCAAACATGGTTTCAAGTGGGTCCCTTTTCCTCATTGGTCCCCTTCAAATGAATTCTCTTGGCGTCTGTGATGTCATAATGGTATTAGCTCACCCATTTCTCTACTACTTCAGAGGAAAAAACAAGTGGTAGTTGGCTTTATCTGTAATGAAGAAAACAAGCTGAGGAAAAAATACTTCATTTCTCTTTTCAAAAAAAGAGGAGATTTCTGGCCTCCTTTGATCAACCCCTTTAAAGCCTTCCCCATTACCCAAAGGAACACATCCCCTTTGTTAAAGGGGGACACCAAAGGATCCCCAGAAGGATCTGGAAATGCACCATCAGATTTGGCTTTTTTGGGTTTTTTTTTTAGTCGGGAGCTGACCTCTCAGGAGGGGAATAGAGTCATTTGAGGATGATGCACCTTTTCTGGCTTGTCAGAAAGGCAGCATCAGTCCCTCCTGTTCGTTGTGCTCCTGCGTGGTCAAAACCCAAGGCCCACGTGATGCTGCACACCGTGGAAGCCACCTGCACAGGGGAGGGAATGGGCAATGCACAAAGTGTGACTCAGCTCACCAACTTCAGCACTGAGATGGGAAAAATTCTCACACAGCTGGTGCCTTTTGTTATGAGCCCCGAGTGGCTGAAATGCAGCTGATTAATTAGCATATGCCCCAGAATTTGGGGCTACCTGCTCCCCAGAGGCTAAAATTTGGATTATCTAAGGCAGGGAAAGAGCTGAAGTTTGTGGGGGTTTTTATCGGAGGACTGGGAAGCTGGCTGCTTGCGGAAATGAATTAAATCAGCACGAAACGCTAAAATCTGTAAAAGCTGTGGGCCACGTGACCAATTTGAACCCCATGTCCTCCTTGGAGGCTGGTGACTGAGCTGGGAAAGAATCAAAAAAGTCAAGAATCCATTGACTGACATCACCATTGATTCAACCACTGTCTGAGATAAGGAAAAGGTATTGTCTTGGCCTTAGCCAGGAGTGAATTAAGCATATTTACAGATGCATCCCTCCATGGATGTCACCACTTCTCAGCAACAGCAGAACTAGAAAATACCCTTAAAACAATAGAAGTGAAATAAATAAAAAAAAAAAATCTTAACAGAGGTGAATGTGGTGTCCTGGCAGCATCCCTTTGGAATTTGTTTAGTAAAGGCTTTTAGAAGGCTGGGCTGGCAGGATAGACAGCTCTGGACAGAGAGATGAACACACCCAGGGATGAAGGCTGCCTGGCTGCAAGTTGCTGTTCACTGCAAGTCTTCCAGAGACCAGGCTATGCTCCTTACCAAGAGTCCCAGGAGTTCTAGGTCCTACGGGATCCTGGGTCATGGTGTAGACCTTTGGTTTGTTCTGTTTTTTAAAGAAAAAAGAAGTCATTACATAGGGGACCGAGTTAAAGGCTTGAGCACATGAGGGGGAGGTGATCAGTGATCTGTGTCTTTCTGTCTAGGGTGATAAATTCCCAGCCACTCGATGGTTTCAGATTTGCTGACATCAGGCTGTTGTTAGATTATTGGCAAACTGAGGGGAGAGGAAATTTATTATGTTTGCACCATGCCCGGTAGAAGTGTTGATACCTCTAATCATCATCGTAATAAAAGGGAATATTAGTAATAAAACTAATCCTTTGCTCAGGACTTCAGCACCACAGTGGAGGGGGATTTGCATGATGTTCCTTTAAAAAAATTGACTTCTTAGTCTCTCCTTTCCCCTTCTATCACTGCTTCAGCAAAACAAAAATCTCCCGAAGCAGCTTGCAGCATGGAACATATGACAAAGATGAGCAGTCTGACCTCTCTGAGAAGCAATGATACAACCACACGCACGCACACACAGTTGCAGTAGCTTTCTGCAACCAGTTTATCATTAAGCTATTGAGGACCGTCTCACATGTCAGCTTGTCAGAGTTCCCTTAGAAAGTTAAATGGTGCACACTTTATTTGTAATTGGATGCAAATTAAAATATCACTCATGAGAGGGCTGAAATCCTGGAAGGGCAGATTGCATGCATTAAGCCTCAGGATTTGAATAATGTCAGAGAATATGCTGTTCCTTTTTACAGTTTGTTTCTGTGCTCTGCCACCCCAGCAAAGTGAATAAATCAGTCTCTTCCCCCTTCCTGGAAAGTGAAAGGGGAAGATTCAACATCTGCTGATGAAGAGCATTTGAGTCATTCACAATCTGCTGCTTGGAGCTGCTCAGTCCAAAGTCTGAAAGGCAGGGATGGCAGCAGCTCCACGGAGCTTGGAGCAGGGACAGCCAGCCTGAGGCCATGTGTCTTACTGGGCATGCAGAAACCAGCCTGCTCTCCAAGGCAGCCTGCCACATCCTCAGTAGCGGCAGAAAATCAGTAGATCTGCCCTTGAATTCAGCGGTGAAGAAGGAGACGGTGTTGGGAAATAGCCACCTTCCTTGTGCTTGACATGGGGTTGGGCTCTGCAGTGAATATGCTCAACCTTTGTGCCCTAAGGAGAAAAATGTCTTGCTCAGAAGCGGTGAATGAGCAAAAGCAGCTGGAAGACATTATCCCTGAGTTTTTCCTTCCCATTCCATGGCCCACAAGAAAAGGTCTCATGCCTCCCTTCGCCCAGCTATGTGGATGTGGACTGGCAGATTTCTCCCTTGCTCCCCCATACAGAGACATGCCTTTAGGGGATGGGCAAAATTCAGCAACTGTCTTTATCCTAAAGGAGCCCTGGCACAAGCAAGGGATGAAAGCCAGGCTTGTCCCGGCTTTCATAGGGTAGCCATTCGCCAAGGATGTATTGCTGTGGAGAGACCTTTCTAAACTGCTCCAGAAGGGATCAGTGAGGTTCATTGCTTGGCCCCACTCCCAGCAGAAGGGTTGAATCCTGCAGGCATTACCATAATAAAGATGGATACTCGAAGATGGAGGCCTCACTCAGAGCTTCTAGCTGGTCTTTTCAGTCAACAGCTGTTTTGTTTCATGCCTTTCACACACAAATACATGCCCCAAATCTGCGGCCATGGTGTCTTCCTCTCTTGATCCTCTTGCTGGACTGCCGGCTCGCATCTGTGTCCAGCCCAGAGCGTTCAGTCTCGCCACAGCCGGCATTCTGCTGCCATTCTCCGTAATCACTGGATTATTTCAGAGAGGGTGGAAAACAACCACACCAAAACCTGTCAAACCCAGTGCTACTCACAGAGAGGCCAGGGCAAGACCATGATCAGCTTAGCAGGACAACCTGAGCTAAGCCTGGTCTGGAGGGGGTTTATGACGACATCCCCATCTTTAGGGCAATGTCCTATCTATGGGTGACATCCTATTGTTCTTTGGGACATAACAACAGACTTTGGGTGCAGAGGGAAGTCAGACAGGGAAGGAGGAGGGTGGTGTGTCCATACAGGTGTGTGGAAGAAGCTCCTCAGGGAGACAGGAGACTCTGAGGGCCACCCTTCGGTATCAGGCTTACCTCAGAGCCACCCCTTTATCAGTAAAAGAGAATTACCGACATCTGGTATTTCTGGTGGAAAGCAGAATGATCCCTCTTAAGCAAACAACAAGAAGTCACACCAGCTTGTGCAGCCCAGAAATAAGTGTAAAAGATAGGTGCAAAACTGACAGCCCTGCAAAAGGAGGACATCACCCCTCCTTAATTACAATTGCCACTTTATTACCTGGGATAAACATTTTGGGGAAGTTTTTTGCAGTGTCTCACCACAACAGCTGCCTGTCCTGTGCTGTGGTGTATTTTTAGTAACAAGCCCATGGGATTAGAAAGCTGGAAGGGAACAAGGAAAGTCTTCTCCACAGCACATACACAAACAGCTTGCGGGGAGGTCAGGACCAATTTCTGAATGCTAACAGTTCCGATCACTGGGTAGATGCTCTTCTCCCACCTCGCTGGAAGCTCCTGTCCTCCTGGGTGTCTCAGCCCCTTGGGGCATCCTGGCATCTGGAAATGAGCTGCAGGCAGAGGACATACTTGAAGATGTCGGAGACATTCGTTCTAACTACCTCCTTCTCCCAGTCAACTTCATCATATAACAAGTGTAGCAGCTATAGATATCCCCTGGTGTCTCTTATTCTAGGGAAACTTACCTAAAAAGCTAAACACAACAAAGCAGCTCCAAAAGCAGGTAAACCTTCCTTGCTTCATGAGCAGCATATAAGCACTCTGGCATCACATGGCAGCCTCTCTGTGACTAAGGCACCTTGTTCCTCATTGCAAGGCTGAAGCTGTCCCCTCACATATGTCCAGAGAAATTTCCCAAAATAGGCTTCATAAAAGGCTTCACATCCCTAAAAAAGGAGTGCCATCAAGACAGGACCCTCATGGTTTAGGAACAAGAGGAGAGGGACACCATCTTCCACCTTCATCCTACATGCGGGAGCTCAGCTCCTCCAATTGCCCTGTTTTCTTCACTGCCCATCACCTGAGCGAGGTCTGAGAAGGTCCCTGCCACCTCAGGAAGAACCAACTGGATGGCAAATACTCAACAAGGCTACTTGCAACTCGCTGCCGTTGTTTCCCTCAGCTCAAGCAAGACATGGAAGCACCGCAACGCTTTTATACCAAGAAAACTTGTGTTAGTGGCTGTGAGCTTACGGAGAGGAAATGGGGATGCAGGATTAATACTCACAGGAACCAGGTGTCAGTCACATCCCGCACAGACAGACTGGCTTGATTTCCTTCCTGATGCACATGGCAGACAGGGAGAGATGTGCTTGTTACACTGCTTCTCTAGAACAACTGTCAGCCAAGTCCTGAGCATTTCCGAGGGAAAGGACAGAAAAATGGTGTCTGGGTTCTGCATTATACAGGCATTTAGGCACAAGCTGAGAAGAGGTCTTGATACCAGTAACACCAAATGGCACACACTTGAAGACGTCGGAGACATTCGTTCTAACTACCTCCTTCTCCCAGTCAACTTCATCATATAACAAGTGTAGCAGCTATAGATACCTCCTTCGCTAGTAGCCTCCAGGGCACTAACAGCTTTGTTCTTTTACCTATGCTATCTTTGCAGCTTGCCTTTCTGCTGCCAGCAGGAGTAAACACGGCTTTTCTTTTTATACAGGGTAGGAGATGGTCTTAGAGGTAGGATCATTCTCCAAATTTATGTTTTTCCCCCTTTTTCTCTTGAGATTTCCAAAGATTCAGGATTGAGACTTTGCTTTGAGCCTTTACCTAGTACAACCAACAAATCCCATGACTGTAATCAGTTTTGATACCTGAATAAGTGAATAAAATTTTGCTGAGTAAATTAACTAAATTCCAGTATCGTTACAAATATGTGGGGACAGGATTATTTGTGGCCTGTCACAAAACCACCAGCTTCTGATCAGCCAGATGAAGGTCATGCTACAATCCCATATTATACCTCATAGCATGATACAAACAAGAGGTTGCTCACTAGATAGCACTGGTCAAGTACAGCTGGTTCTGGTAGAAGATCAGCTATGAAGTTTAATCATTTCAAATCTCAACATTTTTTATCTAAGACTACAAATAAGCAGATTATTTCCCCCACTGCATGTGAACCAAAGCATGAGTTAATGCTCTGAAGAGAATGTCTAGCCCTGGGCCAGTTGTTAACGCTGTTGCAAAGAAAACTCTGTGCAGAAAAAGACACTGCAGAACAGCTGCAGAAATCACAGTGCAACCCAAAAAGCAGGAGCAGGTGATTTTGCATAGGTCTGGGTTACTTCCATAGCTTTTTATTTTTCGCCGTTGCTGGACACAGTTGCAGAACACTGCCAATATTTCATTCGAAGTTTTCAACTGAAAGGGCAAAATGTAGAGGGGTTGCTAAAGACCAGCTTCTGCACATAGTTCATAAACCTAGGTGTGCTGATGAGAGCATATGAAATCACTCTGTGATGACAGAAAGAAAAAAACCTTTTTAATATTCTGGCTAGCACTGAAATGCCAAACCTAGAGAGAGGCAGAAACAAGGGTTTCTTGGGCACTCTTGTCCTGTTGATAGTGTTGCACGTGAAAAAGATCTGCATAGCTGGTACGATAAGATGGTTGGGGTTTGATGATAGCTACTTGAGTGCTGACAGGTGTTTCCTTTTCTACATCCCTTAAGAGGCTACCTGGCTGCCTTCCTCAAGGAGACACTGGTTATCTGAGTCGATCTCCTTTGTCTTTTAGCTTCTATGAAGCATTACAGGCAGTATTGTATTTCGTGTGCACTACAAAGAGCTGGCTCCTCTCAGAGCTTTTCTAGGGTGTCTCTAGGGTGTCATTGACTAAGTCTATTAAGGGACTTGGGATAAAACTCTGCTCTGAGTCTGTTTCTTCAGCTCTAAAGAGAGATGCTCTAATACAGTGAGTCCTGTCAGTAGAGCAATCCCACAGCTTTAATAGAAGCTACTTGGTTCTCAGCCTAGACTGGTTCCAATTAATTAATGGTTTCATTATCCAAAAGGGTGTTTATAAAGTCCTAAACCCTACTCCAGTCTAAAAGTTTTCATGGTTCTAGCATCTTCTACCCAAATATCTCAAAACAATTTATTGTATTGCCTGATACCATGGATAATAGCTCCCTCCTCCAAAAAGAGAACAAAGCTGAGCTTTCCAAAGTGGCCCATCATTTTTGGGTGCTGATTTTGGCCACCTTTTGGACTAGTTTTCAGAGCTGCAGGCTTTTCTGGGTCTCACAGGTCAACAGTACTGCAGAGATCTAGTACTTATAAAAAGCAAAGCACAGATATTTTAAGTTGGTTGTTAAGAAGACCTAAAGATGTTGAAAAAATGGCTTTTTTAAAGCCATTCAGAAAAAATTCAGGATCAGATAACAGAGCATGGAACTGGATCTGAGGGCTTACACAACCCCCTGCAAAAGCTCTTCGGCCAGTCGATGGCTAATAACTCCCTTTGGAGTCCATGGAAAGTTGCTGCCAATGGAAAGTCCTGCGGGTGGGTATCTTTGGAAGCAGGATGAAGACCTCCATTGTAGGTGACTTCAGCATCCTGCCAGTGTAGCCCAGAAGCACCAGATAGGAGTTTGAGGATGTGTTTTGCCCTGCCTGTAGTTCCAGAGGGCTGTGGTCCTCCTACCCTGACTAGGGAGAGGACGAATGGATGTTCCTTCCATCACATCCCAGGGTGGTTGCGAAACAGCCTGGAGTGACTCAGGCTCAGCTGGAGGAAATGTCATCTTTTCAGGACCATAATGTTCCTGGCCTGCTGTCTGGGGCCTAGTAGTTGTGATAGATTTTAACTAGGAACTCAACTGACCCCCCGATTTTCTCCCTTTAAGCTCTGCCGTCTGAGCCTTTGCTTTCTTGGGCCCCATTTATAATTGTCTACTGCTGCTGCAAGGAGTTACATGCTCTAGACTGGGTGGAAGAATAATCAGTTTGGGGTGTACAGTCCCAGATTAGTAATTAAGGCGTTCAGTAACACTCACAAATTCATTAGCATGTAGCATTGTTTTAGTCTCCCTCACAATGATGAAGAGGTATGTCTTGTACTGTGATGTCCCTCACTTCTGTATACAGCTTGAAACAGATTCTTTAGACTGGGTCTGTGGTATAGGTATTTAAAACTGATCAGAAGCATGAAGGAACATGTGTGAGAGTGAAAGATCATGCACATCACAGCTAGGAAGTAGAACCCGTACAAAGTTGCTTGGGCTAACAATCAATTTGCCATAAAATTTAAAAACTGGTTTGCCAAGTTTATGCTCTTCTATATTATCTATATTCTATCTACCTATATTCTCTTAGGGTTTTTTGTCATAGAACATGTATCAGTATTTATTTGTTGTTTTGACTTGCTTGATTTCTCCTAAAGTAATTATTATTGTCATCGAACTGGCTGAAAACCTTTCCAACAGATAGAAAGTATTTTTGCAAAATGGTGGCAATATTGAAATAAACGGCTGTATGTCTGTAATAAGCAACTGTAATACTAGCATTTTGCAAATCATAAACACAGTGATGGCTATATCATGGGAGGAACTGTCGTGATACTGAGTTTCAATGCATTTGCTTGGTTTTAAATGATTAATTGAATAATTGCCAGGTTTGCGGCCATCATTAGGCTTCAGGATTAATGGCTGCACGGAGGCGAATGGAAGCTGAGGGTTAGGTTAGACTGTGCAGAGTCCCTTGCTGCTAGGTTAGACTGTGCAGAGTCCCTTGCTGTGTGCAGAAGACATTTTGCACGCTGCTTGAGCCAGCAGCCAGCTCAGCACAGCAAACAGCTCGGCTGCACATCAGACAGTGATGAGATGGGAGCTGCAGAGATTCTTGTCACCCTGTGATGGGTACAGAGGGTAGGAGACACTTCGGTCCTTGGGGTGCTGAGCGCCTGACATGTCCCCTTTTCTGCACAGGGCTGCAGTGTGCTGCATCTGGGCAGGGGAGCCCCACATCCAACATGACACCAGAGGATGCAGGGCACCAGGCAGTGCCTACAAGAGGGGGGAGAATCAAGTCTGCAAGACAGTTTATAGACGAGTAAGAGTCCTGCGTATGTCTTCCCATGTAGTAAATGCAGATGGAGGTTTTGTGCGAACTTGTTTTCTCTGCAGGGCCAGGGAGTCAGTCAGTCAGTCAGTTTTTCCCTCTCAGGTCTGTTTTATATGTGTGTACTTACTTATTAGTGTTAGAGAATTAAAAGCAGGAGAAACCACAGAGCATTTTCTGCTGCCAATGACTTACCTGTAATTAAAGAGGACATAAACTCATTTATTTGTTGATTCAGGTTGGGCAGGGAGGCGTACATTGACTCTTTATTGCCCAAATGAGAATTGCGTAAATCCCATTCACTGTTGTCGATAGAGAAGTCACCCTTATATCTTCACTTAAAGTGAAAAAGCACCATCAGTCCAACAAAATGGATGACATGTAGGAGAGCTCTGAGTAGATAAATTCTACTCTCTGCAGCATTAAGTTACAATATGTTGTTTCTCTCAGCCTCGGTAGGGGGGGAAGTCTGTCCTAAAAATCAAAATTGTTACAGATTACAGGCTTAATCCTTAATACCACAAGGCAGTCTCCATCACGCGAGTGTTTCGGTCCAAGGAATACCCAGTACTGCAGATAAAGACAAACAGATCCTATTACAAATGAAGTACCCCACTGCTCGTTGCTGTCTTCTGGGCTAGAGGACATGCATAGTGGCAGCACCGCAAGTGGCCAAGGCTAAGGAAGGATCTGTGGTCCTGAGGGTTTATTTAGGATACGGTTAGCATGCAGCCTTTGTGGCTTAAAAGCTCATTTGTTAGCTTTGTTCCCTTATGAGCAGTCAGTGGAATATATGAATCCATGATTTGCTCCCTATGGGCTGCAGATCTCTGGAGATCCTTCTTGTAAGAGGGCCTGGAAAGTATTGTCAGGAGGCTCAGTTCACATCACTACAACCTATCCATCCACTGGAAAAAGATCCGCCACTGGAATAGGTTGGAGATGGCTGATGTTGACCAATTACACTAGTTCTGGTTTAGAAAAAAAATTATGTTTGTATTTAAATGCTACTGCTACATCTCCTCCATTCCTGTTACTGCTTCCCTGTGCTTTGAACGGAGCGCACCTTCCTCCTCAACAGGACACGCATATTCCTATAAGGAAGCACGCATTGCACTACCTAACTAAAGATCATGCAACAGGTGGGTATAACAGATGGGGGACAGCAAGGTAACAGCGAGGTAACTAGGATTAGAACCATAAACAGTGGTGGTGGCAGACATTATGAGAGACATTTGCATGAAAATTGCATCTTTGCTTATGAAAAGTTCATTGCTTCCTGCTGTTCTCACCAAAAAAAAAAATGTAGCTTTGACATCACAGTTGGTTGCTATGGAAATGCTGATGCTACCAAAGATAGGACTAAGCTGGAGGGCTGTGAAAAGTGTTGGAGACCCAGCTGAGTCTGTACACATTTGGGAAAGGCCAGCACAGCACTTATTTTTGACAGTGGCACAGCAGCCCATTTGTGTGACAGAATGTGACACCAAAAGTGGATAAGGGGACATCACAATCCAACAGAGTGCCATGATGCTGGGGCGGGAGGCGGGGGGAGGCATAGTTAGGAGTAGGGGAAAGTAGGGTACTTAAACCAGTACCACCCTAGAAATAAAGAATAAAGCTCCCAGAAAAGGAAGTACGTTTTAGAAAGAGGAAATGCTAGAAACGGAACTTTTCTGTTCCTCAAAAGATGTCATAGGCTTTAACAACCTTCTGAGATATGTCTCCTAGTTAATTTTAAATCTCAGTAAACATAGAA
Organism: Scopus umbretta; assembly: GCA_013400535.1. Lineage (NCBI taxonomy): Eukaryota > Metazoa > Chordata > Aves > Pelecaniformes > Scopidae > Scopus > Scopus umbretta. The sequence goes on from VZTL01039507.1 coordinate 26,112, forward strand.
TCATAGAATCATTTAAGTTAGAAAAGACCTTTGAGATCATCACATCCAACCGTAAACTGTTCCAGTGCTTGATAAGCCTTTCAGTGAAGAAATTCTTCCGAATATCCAATTTAAACCTCCCCTGGTGCAACTTGAGGCCATTTCCTCTGGTCCTGTCACTTGTTACTTGGGAGAAGAGACCAACACCCTCCTCACTACACCCTCCTTTCAAGTAGTTGTAGAGAGCGATAAGGTCTCCCCTGAGCCTCCTTTTCTTCAGACAAAACAACCTCAGTTTCCTCAGCTGCTCCTCATAAGACTTGACCTTGCTAACAAATACTATAGCTGTTATTTACAGCTGAACTGTCAGCAGGTCATCATGATGATGAATACTTTTAGACCTGGCTAAGAAAAATTAATTTCCCTTTTCAACCTTCTTTTTTCTAACCAAAAGCATTTTAAAAAACAACAGCCTGAGCTTTTCCGCCTCCCAGCTGTTGAAAGATGAGGAACGATAGCCTGAGCAAAATTTATCAGCTATCATTGTCAGCTCTCTGAAGGAGATCAATACCAAAGTGTTGCCCCTATGAGAGAAGGACTTCACCACAAACCAGCCTCACCAAGTATTTCTGGACACTGAGTCACGGACACAAGCAGATTGGACATGTTCACCAAAGACACTTCTGTGCCCAGGCGTCTGTCCCCCGTCTGTCGTGCTGCTGAGTTCTGCCCATGGACGGCAGCACGGACAACATGCAGGAGATCTCTGGTGGGCACTGCTCTGGCAGGGCGGGTGGGTTGCATAGCAGGTCGGGTAGGGCATCACAGATGATAAAATGATTCTTGATGCTTTTGAAATCTACAACATGATCACAGTTTTCAGGGTAAAAAAGTTTTCAGAGGAGCTTCTACTCCTTGGCAAATGTGCCTCTGTGTGGCTGCATGTCAGCTGCTAGCTTTTTCCCTGTTCCAGAAACCAAATGGAAGATTTGCTTCCACAAAGCCNATCACAGTTGGTTGCTATGGAAATGCTGATGCTACCAAAGATAGGACTAAGCTGGAGGGCTGTGAAAAGTGTTGGAGACCCAGCTGAGTCTGTACACATTTGGGAAAGGCCAGCACAGCACTTATTTTTGACAGTGGCACAGCAGCCCATTTGTGTGACAGAATGTGACACCAAAAGTGGATAAGGGGACATCACAATCCAACAGAGTGCCATGATGCTGGGGCGGGAGGCGGGGGGAGGCATAGTTAGGAGTAGGGGAAAGTAGGGTACTTAAACCAGTACCACCCTAGAAATAAAGAATAAAGCTCCCAGAAAAGGAAGTACGTTTTAGAAAGAGGAAATGCTAGAAACGGAACTTTTCTGTTCCTCAAAAGATGTCATAGGCTTTAACAACCTTCTGAGATATGTCTCCTAGTTAATTTTAAATCTCAGTAAACATAGAATCATAGAATCATTTAAGTTAGAAAAGACCTTTGAGATCATCACATCCAACCGTAAACTGTTCCAGTGCTTGATAAGCCTTTCAGTGAAGAAATTCTTCCGAATATCCAATTTAAACCTCCCCTGGTGCAACTTGAGGCCATTTCCTCTGGTCCTGTCACTTGTTACTTGGGAGAAGAGACCAACACCCTCCTCACTACACCCTCCTTTCAAGTAGTTGTAGAGAGCGATAAGGTCTCCCCTGAGCCTCCTTTTCTTCAGACAAAACAACCTCAGTTTCCTCAGCTGCTCCTCATAAGACTTGACCTTGCTAACAAATACTATAGCTGTTATTTACAGCTGAACTGTCAGCAGGTCATCATGATGATGAATACTTTTAGACCTGGCTAAGAAAAATTAATTTCCCTTTTCAACCTTCTTTTTTCTAACCAAAAGCATTTTAAAAAACAACAGCCTGAGCTTTTCCGCCTCCCAGCTGTTGAAAGATGAGGAACGATAGCCTGAGCAAAATTTATCAGCTATCATTGTCAGCTCTCTGAAGGAGATCAATACCAAAGTGTTGCCCCTATGAGAGAAGGACTTCACCACAAACCAGCCTCACCAAGTATTTCTGGACACTGAGTCACGGACACAAGCAGATTGGACATGTTCACCAAAGACACTTCTGTGCCCAGGCGTCTGTCCCCCGTCTGTCGTGCTGCTGAGTTCTGCCCATGGACGGCAGCACGGACAACATGCAGGAGATCTCTGGTGGGCACTGCTCTGGCAGGGCGGGTGGGTTGCATAGCAGGTCGGGTAGGGCATCACAGATGATAAAATGATTCTTGATGCTTTTGAAATCTACAACATGATCACAGTTTTCAGGGTAAAAAAGTTTTCAGAGGAGCTTCTACTCCTTGGCAAATGTGCCTCTGTGTGGCTGCATGTCAGCTGCTAGCTTTTTCCCTGTTCCAGAAACCAAATGGAAGATTTGCTTCCACAAAGCCTAATGCCAGTTGTAGTTTCATCCTCCATTAAAATAACCCCCAGCTACTGATATCAGCCAGTAGCCATGGGTGCCTCTTCCCCTCCCAGTATAGCTGTAATACTTCAGCATCCACAAAGAGTCTTTAGTCACATTCTACGTCCCATCCAAAAAGCAGGACGGCGCTTTCTTCGGGTGTCAGTTCGTCCAGCACTGAATGAAAAGGGACATGAGAACAGAAGACACCGCTTGGGCTTGCGAGCTCCATCCCCAGTTTTCACAGGCAAACCTGTCACACCCGTCCGTATGCTTGTTAGGCTTCATGTAGACTAGGGAAAAGCAGGGAGAGATGTTATGCTCACAGAGGATGTTTCCGTAGTTCATAAAATGGCATTGCCTGCGATAGGACTGAGCAGATACGATGGGGATGCTGCATGGAAGCTCACCCTGTCTCCTTCCCTCCCCTTTGTGTGATGCCACAGCAATTTAGCACAGGCAGAAATGGCTCTGCACCCCTGCAAGTTCAAGAGAGACCTGTGGCACTTGTCTATAAGTGGAGAGTCTGGGACAAAATGAGAAGAAACTAGATTAAAAACCAGTTTCTTCATTTAAGAAATTGTTGCGAGTGTCAGCCTAGGATGAAGTCTTGCAGAAATTCAAGTAAGGGACTACAAACTGCTCCCGTGCGTGTGTTTGCTGGAAATGTTTTGGGACATGTGCTCTCCCTCCTCAGGGAACGACAAATAATGTCTTTGTTGTCGACTGTGGAAAGAAACAGCAAGGGCTTTTATTCTAAAAGCCATTGCCCAGCAGCTGAGGCATCCCTGGAACAGCTAAAAGCCTTCCAATTTCTTGCTTAAGTTTATACATACCCCTATATATGCCAATTAAACTCGTTAAGTTTTGTGCCAACTTCACTCATTACTTTAACTTTCTCTCCTCTCTGCCAGTGTTTACACAGATGCGGGATTTACAGACCAGAATCATCTCTCCTCCTCTATTCCAGCTTACCTGGCTGAACAGCCACAGCCCTTCCCATTTCTTCACTTAAGATAGGAGCTTCATTTCTTGATCTTCTTAGTAACGTTTTATTGTGCATACTCATTCCAGCCTGAACTAACCCTTCTTGGAAGGCGGCGGGGGGTGTGTGGGGGGGAGCCTTAAGCATTATACAGTATTGCTGATGCAATTTCAGCAGTGTTTGTATAGTGGCATTGATTCTGCCTTCACCTGTCATCCACAATGGATTCCAGAAAAAACATAACACTGTGGTGTCTCACAATGACAGAATCATAGAATCCTTCAGGTTAGAAAAGACCTTTGAGATCATCACATCCAACCATAAACCTAACACTGCCAAGTCTGCCACTAAACCATGTCCCTAAGTGCCACATCTACATGTCTTTTAAATACTTCCAGGGATGGTGAGTCAACTAGTTCCCTGGGCAGCCTGTTCCAGTGCTTGATAACCCTTTCAGTGAGGAAATTTTTCCTAATATCCAATCTAAACCTCCCCTGGCGCAACTTGAGGCCATTACATCTCATCCTATCGCTGGTTACTTGGGCAAAGAGACGGACACTCTCCTTTCAGGTAGTTGCAGAGAGCGATAAGGTCTTCCCTCAGCCTCCTTTTCTCCAGACTAAACAACCCCAGTTCCCTCAGCTGCTCCTCATAAGACTGTGCTCTAGACCCAACTTCATTGCTCTTTTCTTGTAGTGAGGGGCCCCAAACTGAACGCAGTATTTGAGTATTCACATCCTATAATCAATCACGCACGCTCATCATGCTCATTTGCTTTAGCTTCTGAGCACACTCACCCACTCTGCAGATGGAAATGGATGTCCCTGCAGTCTTGCAAGAGAAGTTGGGAATGATTATTGACGATTTAATGCTTGTGTCCTATCCCTCGTTCCCTGTGGAAGCAAGTGGTTTGGGAGAGCAGCGTGATGGCTGACTATCTGCCATAGTTTTGGCAACTACAGAGCTGTGTATAGTGCTTTGCTTCCTCCAACCTTAGAAATAACTGCCCAGGGATCATGAATCCCTCTCCTCACCTTATGCTAGGGACTGGGATGTTCATATCTGAAAAGAAAATTTGTCACACTGCTTCCTACAGAGGCAGTTTCTTTAGCCCTAGTCCTGCAAAAAGCAAATGCCACCGGCAATCATTAGCCACAGATGTGCTGTCATAATGATTTGGGTGGCAGAGACAGACACACGGTTCCTTTATTATTTCTGTCTCAGAATTGCAGTGATTCATTCAGAATGAAAAATGGAGTTGCCTGATTTAAGCAGGAATCTGTCTGACTGTGGCAGAGAGAGAAATGGATCTGAAATGAAGCTGCAAGTTGCTGTGTTTTCTTTCTCCTCCCCCTTTCCTCCCCTCCCTGTCCTGTTGACCTATTAAGTCACACAGTGCAAGTTCATTTATTGCTTGGTCCCATTTGCTGTCAAGTCTGCTTGCGTTTTAGGTGATGCATGAGATAGATAATGGCACGGCAATTTCTAGAGCATGCCTGTTTAAGCAGGAGCAATAGGATTGTCAACTCAAGAGCATAAGTGCATAGCACCTCCCTTACCCCTGGCTGGCCTCAGTCTCCTCACCACCAAGGCCAGGCCCAGCTGCTCCGGGGAAAGGTGCAGGGAACCCTGAAAGATGTTAGGACACGATTCATCTTCCTGACACAGTGCTGAGGAACTCCGCCTGTCCTGGCAGAAGTAAACCCCATGCTCAAGTTTGCTAAGTTCACACAAAGAACTCCCTAAACACCCACCAAAGCCAAGCACGGGGTCCCCTTTTGGGGGTGTCCTGGTTTCAGCTGGGACAGAGTTAATTTTCTTTCTAGTAGCTGGTATAGTGCTGTGGTTTGGATTTAGGATGAGAGTAATGGTGATAACACACTGATGTTTTAGTTACTGCTGAGCAGTGCTTACACAGAGTCAAGGCCTTTTCCTGCTTCTCACACATTGCGAATATGATTGTTCACACAGCTTTGATTTAGCAGCAATTTAGGATTTATTACTTGAGTTCACCCAAACATTAGCAATAGAACAAAAGGAAACAGCCTCAAGTTGCGCCAGGGGAGCCTTAGATTGGATATTAGGAAAAAATTCTTTACTGCAAGAGTGGTCAAGCATTGGAACAGGCTGCCTGGAGAGGTGGTGGAGTCCCCATCCCTGGAGGTGTTCAAGAAACGTGTAGATGTGGCACTTCAGGACATGGTTTAGTAGGCATGGTGGAGTTGGGCTGATGGTTGGGCTAGATGATCTCAGAGGTCTTTTCCAACCTTAATGATTCTATGATTCTGATTCCGTGATTCTATGATTCCATGATTCTATGATTCTATGATTCTATGATTATATATGCGGGAGGCCATTGTGATAGTATGACTTGTTTAGCCATTCTCCAAACTCTGATGTATGACGTATAAACCAGTATTTAACAATTAAGCATAATATAGCAAGAGTCAGTAAAATCACATCTGCTTACCAGGCAGAGCACAAAACAATGCAGACAATTTTACCACAGAGAGCCAAATACGTCCTGCCAGGTTCTTTTTAAGCCACTAGCGCCGCATTTCATAGTGCACAGTCCCCAATATTGCTATGCTGAAATGTGACAAGTGGTATTTGCTTGACAGGCAAGACTGATCTCCTCATGAACCTTTAACTAAAAATACAAATTACGTGCAAAATAAACTGACAAAAACTTCCACCAATTTTGTACTTAAAACCTGAAACATGTTCTGTACCTCTCCAGTCTTCCCTTGCCAGCAACCAGGGTTTACCAGATTTTAAATCTCACACTGTCCTGTCAGCAAGCAAAACTTTCCCCTTTGAATCAGATTCTTCACCCACTCCTTAAGTATATAACACAATACTTGAGGTACTTGGGGCAAGCGCTTGCCATTGTGCTGATCTGTCGTCGTTTTTCACCATTGTGCCAGGTCATATAAAATCAAAATTTTAAGTGCAGTGGGTGTAATTGTTACAAAAATAGTTGAATAGGCTATTATAGGCACAGTACTTTCTTTTGAAATAAATGGGCTCTTGAGATATATTGTAGCATGCTACTAAATTTTAGGTAATTTTCCTAATCTGAATGCATGGGAATATGTGTGCATAGGTTTTAAAGAAAATAAATTGAAAATGCTTTGCAGTCCACCTCCTGATGTCTCACAGACCACGGATTAAGAACTGTCCTTCTATATCAAAACATGCCACTTTTTAGAACCCATTTCAAATTTCCTTTCTTACTTAAAAACCTGTGAAGATAGCAACCCATAACAGTTAAAATACCATAAGCCTTCAGGTTGCTCGAAAATAATGTTAAGTATGGCACAGGCAGTCTCCTAGGGATTTTCAGCCAATCTTACTAATCTGCTGTGTTATGCAACTTTTTTAGATAAGTCCATACAAGCAACAGATTGTTCAGCTTCAGAACTGATAACAAAATAATTCTGTGAATTATTTTCAGCTTCTGAATCTGTTCTCATTTTTCTTGTCCTGGGCATGCACTCAGATGTGTAGAGTTCATTTTTTCGCCTTTTTCTATGATTGTGAGCAAGATGCAAGGAGCCACATCAGTCTGCCAATTATATCTATAATTTCAGTATTGGATGTGACTGATGGGGATGGTCTGGGCACATATGGCAACTCAGGATGGCTCAGGAAGCTACGTTCCTACAAGCCTACTCCTGGCTGACCTGGTGATATCTGTCTCAGCACCCTACTGGCTCATCTCTTCCACCAGCCAAGTATTCCGATAGCCCAGTATCATCCACCCCGGTCCAGTCTCACGGCCTCTCACATGATACAGCCACAGGTTGGTCACATCCTCACAAAATACTTGAATTCTAACTTTTCCTATGAAAGTGAAATTGTTCACAGAGCACGCTTAGTCCTTTCCTCTGACAATCTCTGTTCTTCTGGACTGGTTCATGCTTGCTTGTTTTTCTTGAATTTCTGTTGTGCCTTCATTGATCTATGTCCAAAATGCAATTTCTCTGTCTTTTCCTTCTGGATATAGTCATTGCTCTTCTGCTGTACAGTCCAGTAATTTCTCATCATATGATCAAAGGAATCAGGGCTGTCACAGGATATTTTGCCTGCCAGCTTAGTGTTGTGCTCTATCCCAACAATTAGCCACAGGAACAGGCTATTAAAATGAATGTGGAAAGCAGGGACAGCGCCCCTTTGCCTTCCTTGTTGGCAATAAGAGTTTGTGCACCTGTCAAAAGCCTTCCGGTAAGAGCTCATTTTTACAGTAGAAAAATGAAGGATGAAATGGAGAAGCTTTGTCTCCTTCCTTAACCTGTAAGCAAGCTTGCAGCCTTTCTTTCCTACCTGCTTCACACTCCAGACCTATATACTCAGAGAAACAGAGATACAGTGGCCTTATCATGGGTGTGAAATGTCTGATCCAGACTATCAGACCATGTATTGACAGCTGGAGCATATACTGTCATGCATATTTATCATTACCACGCAGGACATGCATTGCATCACCGGGATCACAAAGTATTTATTGGGTTTGGATGCATCTTTGGCCAAAATTCTCCAGTCCTTTTTTGTGCCCTGGAGTCCACTGTTCTGTTCTGTTTTCCTCTCTTTCATATGTCTCTGTTTCAAAAATAAGGTCATACAGGAACGTTGTGAAGACATCTACATCCACGTGCCAGACTTTGTGTCTCTTTTTCAATTTGTTTGCTTATCTTGTCTACAGCTACTGTGTATGTGAGACTGACAACCTGTTCCATGGCACTACAATGGTACTTTTCTTTGTCCTCCTTTTGGTACCTGTGGGCAGTCCCCCCAAATAGTTATGTCTTCTTGTGGGTCAAAAAAATTCCAGAAGTGATGTTCATGTCAGAACACCCTTGACATCATTCAGTTCCTTCATGTTGTGGACTACCCGTTGGGTGACATTGTGAAGGAATTGTATGATCCTTTGAATTGTACGATCATCAGTGTATGAATTTACTGACATAGCTGAACATGAGTAACAGTTTCAGATATTATTTTTTTCCAGGCTGTGTGTTCAGATTATATCTTCAATATTGCCTGAGCGTGCATCCTCAACCAAATTTCCCTTTGAGAACAGTCTCACCCTCCAAATGAAGTTATTTCATTCTTTGACATTGATATTCAGCCTTGTTTGGTTTAGGTTCACTAAGCTCTTACAATTTCCCATCCTGTCCTCTACTGTTCTTGAGGTAAGGGTCCCTGCTGCCTATTCTGTTAGGCCATCGATGCAGATTTTCTTCTCTGCTAGACAGAGCGCTTGGGCCCGTTATACTGCAGCCAGAACAACTGTGCTGAATATATTCAAAAAGGCCATTTAAGAATGCAGTATCTGCCAAATGCTGCTCTCAGAGTGTGGATCTCGGAGCATGTTGTGTTCAAGGAGATCTGTTAAGATCCTGCCATTGCATTCAATTTACTTAACAATTTGGCTCATGACATCTCCAATAGATTTTATTTCTTATGGACAAGTGAAAGCATTCCCTTTCATTTGTTTTCATGTATCTCCTTTGAGTTCACACAAAGTCCTCTGTGTGCTCTTTCCCTGATCACTATGGAGTCAATCCAATCTATTTGTTCTTTTATTCTTCTTTATGTAGTGCAACTTTTCTTCTAGCCTCTTTTTTAAAACGTGCAGAAATTGTCATGCAGCACACCCTGCAAGCACTGTGTTTGCTGTTGGATGCTGTGAGGAACTTGCTATGTAGCCCTTGAGTCTGTTTAACACCCGTAAGTGTAGCTCCAGATTGTCCTTCTGAAACGCAGTGGCATGTAGCCTCTTGATCACACCGAGGGACATACACAGTTAACTCCACGCTAGATGACTTGCATCTTAATCTTCTAACATTTGCCCTTTCTGTTTGAATGGCAAGGTGTGCTCTCCCAGCTTGGGCACTGTTCTTCCAAATAGCAGATCTTCACAGATACGTTTCTAACTTCTCCATTTTGACACGCGCCTTATGCTGGCAGTGCTACTGCCAGCGATGGGCAGTCAGCGACTCTTAATTAGAAAATCCTTTTTGGTGTGCTGCATTGTGTTACAATCCTAGAAACATCTCCCCCTCATCACAGGAGGAATCCCTTTCCTCGTTCACTATGCAAATTTTCCTGCGTTTTGTAAATGTTTTAACAGTGGCCTGGGTCTGTTATAAGCTCTACATATTTCTTGCATCATTTGTGCCGATTGCCACACCACTGGTATTGTTTTCTGCTTTCCATTTTTCTGCCCTCTACCAAATTTCATTCTGTTAACTTTTTCCTAACCAATACAGCTATGTGCACTGAGTGATCTTTTCAGCACCTTTATCTTGGACTTGTATTTGTATTTGAACTTTTGAATTAGTGAGTACATACTGGCCTTCCCCAGTGTCAGACTCACCAAAGTAGCTGTTTATGAATTTTTTATTGCTGTGCGTTGTGACCATCTGCTCAGTAAACTTTTCAATACCCCTTATTGACACAAATAACCTCTTAGCCCTGGACAAATCTCTGTACTGTTTTCCCTTTGTTCCATGATGTCACCTTGAGCCCTTCCCTGGTAAATAACATTTTTTGCGAGAATACATGATCTTCTGCCAGACTTCCCACAAAATGCCCTGCCTTACCCCCCGCCGCCACCTTCACACAGCATGATGCCCTTACCTCACACTTCTGGGTGTGCTCTGTTGAGCAGTTTTTTTCTACTCCTCCAGTTTAATTGTCCCAGTAACTTTTAATTTCCATTTGACACTTTTCCAGATGTCTTTAGCGTGTCCCCTGATTCTCAAGGCTGCACAGGCTCAGTAGCAGCTTTCAGTATTACCTCTCTTTCCAGGTCTCTCACATTTTGTACTGCTGTTTTCTTGATGAGCAAGACAGGTCTCAAGAGAAATCCTTCATGACAAATGAAAACTATGCATGGAATAAGATTTTCTTTCAAAAAATCTGCTCTTCCCTAGATGTGGGCTGTCACCATACACTGTCCCTGTGCTCTTTTGACATTTAGCAGCCTGGTGTGCTGAGAGACACACTGCACTGAACGCTTCTCGAAGCCTACCCGTACGCCACAACTGGATCTCTGCACAACATTTTAGCAAATGCGTGCATCTCATTCAGTTTCAGGTTTCAGTGCAAACCCACAGCTCCACTAGATTTGCTAAAACCTGCTCATTCTCAGAAGCTTTTGGATGAGGCTTGACTGGAGTGGGGTGACTTCGGGTGGAAGTCATGAAAAATGTGGAAGTTTTGCTTGGATTCACCCACAATTTAACCCCAAAAGCTCAATTCTAAGCTGGAACTGAAAGGGTTTAAGATTTTTTTTTAATTTTTTTTTTTACTTTCTCCTGAATGAATTATTTAAAGCACGGTAATCCAAATTAATGTGACATTCAGGATTTCCAGTAATGGAATAACATTTGAAAGTTCATAATCTACATGCCACTTTAATTCTGCTATCCTCATGTAGCTCCAGATTGCTGTGTAGCCAGACGTAGCCATATACATTTTTCAGCAATATTTGATAACTAAGTTCTAAGCTGACATGTTCACAGTGCAAGAAATGGTTACTATTAAATGACTGTGATCCTACCTTTTCAGACCAGCTGTTTGGACTGGGCTTTGCAATACTCTGCACGGCCAGTTCATCTTATTGAAACAAATCTGCATTCACTCAGTGACACATTCATAGATTATGGACCCCTTATAGACAAGAGAGAAGACAAAAAAGGAGTTCACCTTTGGGCCTTTACCCTCGTTGTATCAAATAGGTGTGTGTGGCAGAGGATCCCATGAATAAAACCTTCATCCAGTGCCATCTTGCCCTCTACTTAAAGGCAATACCCACATGCTCATAGCTAAGGGCTCCAAGAAGAACTGCTGCCATTCTGAAAACACATTACAACACCAAAAGATTTCCACATGGCTGAAAATCTTCACTGCTCCAGAAATTTCATCATAACACAAGGATGGATCTGTCTAGCCAGGTCTGCCTCTCCTTTAGCATATTAGCATCCAAACACCAATCATGGAAAAATACAAGCCAGTGTCAACAAAAGTCAGACTTGAAGAACTAGCCTTCCTCCCCTCATTCCTGGCCTGCAGCCATGCTACCACTGGCTGCAATCTTGTCACACCACATCCTGTAACCTCAGGAGAGTCAGCTGGGGTGCTAACTTACAGGAAACTCAACTGCTGAGGGGCCAGAGGGGTTTTGTGGCAACTGGTTATTTTTTGGGCTCAGCATGTGTTTCCATTCCCTGTGAACTTCACTCTCCATGATGTGGTTTCAACCCAAATACCACCAAGTTAAAGAATACCAAGGGCAATCTTTTAGCTGAGTTGAGCTGGATGATGTGGGGCTACTAGACATCTCATGCCACCCTTCCCGGTGGAGAAAGTTAGCTCTGGGCTGTGATCGGTCCCTCTCTAGATGATGACTTCTGCTTCCTGCTGTCTCACCTGCTCTGACAGTTTCAGTTCTCCATTTACAAACCCGTGTACAATGCCAAGGGTCCAAAGAAGGCCGGTGCTGAGGCATGTGTAAATACGTGTGTAGGAGAAAGGGGGAGTGGAGCACTTCCAGTTTGCAAAGAGCTTCTAGATCAGTCTGTGGCAAATAAGATGTAAATGTAACCCTGCATATATACATATACATATGTATACGCACATACACAAATGCAAGGTCCATACCCTCCATTTATATAGCTACTTTAATCTTCAGACTATCTCACAGTAATAAGAACATCCTTCTGAGGTAAGATAAAGGAGCATCTCCCTTTTCTAATATGCAACAGGACTTAAAGGCGTGAGCTGCATCTAGAAGAATGAGTCTCCCCAGCCTAATTTGTAGGTATTCATTGAAACTGAATGATTAAAACCACTGTAGCAATTTTATAGGCAAGCTGATGGACCAAGATGGGCAAACTTCACAAATTCTTCCTGGAGCAGCTTAAGATACCACTTCAGTTTCTGCTAGCCCTGCTGTGGCAGTAGCACGCCTTGCAGCACAGTTGGCAGAAAGGGAGAAGTTGCCGAGTGCTCCGGTTCACAGACTAATATTTTAGTTCAAACTCCCCTTTACTAGCAACTGAAGCTGAAATGTTGGAATATGAATGAGGGCCAGGTGTACGCTCCTTTGCGTGCATTTTGGGTCATGGGCAGTCCCATCCAGCGGTCATATATTGAGAGTTAGTGCCGTCTTAAACCTGTGCAGGCAAACATGAGTCAGAATCTCATGTGGGACATCCACGATGGGCCCAGATTAGACCCTGGAGCTACTCTGGTGTTTCTGGACACCAGATTGTACCGTGATCCATTAGCACCCCCAACAGATATCCTTCAGGGCCGGGCTCATTTTCACCAGGCAGGACTACTAACCTCTCTGGTATCAGAAAAGCATCACACTGGGAAACTAGACAGCTGGACTTTTGCATTGACCAGCTGTGTGGCTTAAGACAAGTTACTCTGCACACCTCTGCCATGGTTTCCTTACCTCTAAAATGGGCATATGCTGCCAGGCATAAAAATACATGCCATACAAAGAGATTAACCACATTGCGGTGGTTGTGTCCAAATGAAGACACCAACAAAAGCAGCAGAGCAGCTACCCCCCATGTTACTGTGCTCAGTGGTAAAATTTACAGTCTTAATATTTGGAAGTGCCCCAAATGCCTCTCCCCTAGATACCATGCGCAAATTGAATTAGGTCTTAGTTTAAGAAAGTTGTTAAGAAATTTAACAGCTCTGCAGAAACAAGTGCAAATCATCCAGTCCCCTACCACCTCTCCCCAACCAGCGAGACAGTCATAAAAGTGCAATGAGGCTATCATAGAACTAAATCTTCTGTAGTCCTTCTGGATGGAATTTAGTTCTGGAGACAAAATTTCAAAAATGTAAAGGCTGAATTAACCAAGGAAGACTCAACCATCACCAGCAGCAGAATGAGGAGGAGCAGTAGTAAAATACACATACCTAAAGATAAGGTTTGTGTTACTGGTGGAGATCATTGATGTAAAATGGAGCCCAAAGCACATGCTAATTGCTCTTGTTAGTGCACTCCCTTCACTTGAGAGCCAAAAGGGGTCAAACTGTGCCAGTCTCCTTTTTCACCTTGGCTTCCCACTTGCCTGCTGGAAATTCAGACTCTGTGGCCAACAAGTGCTATGATTCAGGTTGACCCCTGTTCCCCCGAGAGACTTTTTTTGGCAGCCTTCTGGACTAGGGAAAAAGAGTCTGTGATTCATCTCTCTTTCTGATAATGATGTGAAGGAACAGAGCCAGTCCATGGCTTGAAATTCAAACTTTTTTAAGGCTAAGTTTTCAAGGCTTGAGTGGAAATCTGAGCATGCCTTAGATTGCCATGCAAATCCAGTAATTTGTCAGCTCAGGAAGGATCACTGCTACTGCGTGGAGGGAGAGCTCATGCCATCTCCCCTGAGCCTGAGCAGAAGCCCTGATCACATCTTGGGTGTTGGCACAGTCCAATGTAAATCTCTTGAGACTAGCTTGTCAGCATCCCTCCTGGCCCTGGCAGGAGTTGTTATTCAGGTTGTGAGGTTTCACAGTCCCCTCCACGTTCCATCAATGAGGGCAACTATAAGCACGTATTATGATGTGCATACTGCCTGGCAATGGGTAGCTCACTTTCCAGGGGCCACCCAGTCCTCTACAACTCCTTGCCACTACAGGGACGGGCTGCATTTCAATGAGTGCTGGAGAAAGCACGTATTTCCCAGCCCAAACCAAAGCTCACTGAAGTCACTGAGTTTTGGTACAAACTCTAGCATTCCCACGAGTCATGACTTGTAAGGGGAATTTACATTATCAACTTTTCTCCTGTCTACTTGATAAGGAACACCTGTTTGCAAAGGGCATTATAACATAAGCTCAATATATCGTGTCTCAGGGCCCTAAAAAAGAGAGTGAGTCACACATCCCTTACCATCATGCTTTGCAAGACGATGGGATATGACTTTGAGCAGTCACAAAAAAATACTGTTCTTTTCCCTCGTAAAGAAAAATGTTTATTTTATTTTTCTTCTGTAAAGGAGGCTCAAGCTTTGGGTCATGCTGAGTTGAGCTCCTTGTGAAAAGCAAGGGGCCAGCATGGCTGGTTTTCACAAGGCAAAACTAAACCTCGTGTTCAATAGAGAAGTTTCTTGCTAGCCATAAAAAATTATATTATTCAAAGCTTTGATTTTGTCAATGAAAAAACTATTTTCCAACAAAAATTTTCCAGATTAGATTGAATCTGTAATTGAAAATAAAATTATGCAGAGAAATGTCAATAAGTTTTCTAGAAGGGTTTAGTATATCACCACGCTCTGTGTCAGTCAACAGCTCTTTGACTTCATGGTTCAGTTAAAACTGGGATTCTATCGGCAGAGTTTGTGTTGTCTAGGATTCTTCTAGGAACATGGCTATGTGTTTATATTTCTAATATTATGCATGGGAAGCAGAAGGCTTATGCCTCTGGGGCAAACTTGGTTCAGTAATTTGCCCTGCAGGCACAGCAAATATCCCTCACGCCAAGTGAGACTGCACATGCTTGGACTTGGGAAGGCTTTGATCTTGCACACACCTCGGAATTAAACTGCAGAAGACTACATTGCAGTCAAGTCATATGCCATAAGCAATACTAAGTAGAGTTTAGAATTGCTAATGTTCAGAGCATGCTTTGAGATTCCTAAAAGAACAATGCTTTTCCAGTTCAAATCTTAAAATAAAAACTCAGACCTTACCACCAGCACAGGGCCAAGTGGTGAGGAGGAGCCTTTGTTATGTGACAAGCATAGTGCAGGCTGCTGTCCATGTCCTTGGTCAAGCTGGAAACTATGGGGTTCCAGATGCAGAATACCCTAGCTGTGAAATTGGACAAAAACATCTTACTTGCACCTTTCAAGAGAGTGAGGGGTTACTGCTTAGGCCAGATGTTGTGGATGAGTCTGCAAAATGTAAGGATAGATGATAATGTGTACACTGGCATGATGGACACTTGCAGTATCTAAATTTCTATACTGACATCTTACTTTATGTTCTTGTCAGGAGCTAGCTCACATCAGAATCCAAAAGTATCAGGGTCAATACCCTACCTACAATTCTGCAATTAAAATGTTACACCATTTACAGTTTTGCCTGCCTTTAAGTATTTTAGCACCTAAGAAAATATGATTCCAGTGTAAGCAAACTGCTGATCTGATCCAGACTTTGCTCTGCTGTCCTCTCTTGGTCGGTGCAGATAGGTATCTAGGCAATTCTCTATTTCAGCCACAAGTTACAAGACCCAGCTCAAGACTTACAGAAAGAAGTTTTGTACCTTCTGTTAGATGGAAAGGATGGAGCTAGGCAATAAATAGTGATCCTTTCCAACTTAAGTTTGCGCCTCTGCCTTTCTGCAATAGCCCCACGGGAACAATCACACTGATCTCTGAAAGCAGCAGAGCTTACAAAAGAAGAAATAGTGGGAAGGCAGGATGATCATGGCAGAGCTGACAGTGATGGTGGCTGTTGCTTAGGAATGCACATAGAAGCAGAATTACATGGTGTCTGGCAGTGCTTTCAAGAAAGCAATGGCTGGGGTTTTGCCACAGAGACTTAAAAGCTGAATCCCAAGGGAAGAGGAAAGCAAACTGCTAGCAATGCAGAAGATGACTGCATTATCAAGCAAAGCTTACAGAACATGTAAGCTTTGACTTGACGTGAACAAATGTCACAGGATGGACAGACAATTCACTGTGATGAACAAAGTCAAAGAAGTGATTGCCTCCTCAGCAAGCTGATAATTTAGAAACTAATAATTTAGTACAAACAAGAATTTAGTACAAACTCCTACAGCTCTGGTGCACTTCAGAACCGCTCCGCTCCAGGCCACTGGTACCCAAAGGGAAAATCAATGGACAAGGAGGGAAATGGGAAGGCACAGAAGAGAAGGAAAGGAGGAAGTTCTGGCAGAGAAAAAGGAGGAAACAACAAGAAAAGTTTGTGCTTAGGGACTGTGTAATTCAGAGGGTGCTTCTGGTTAGCATGTTTCTCTGGACACTTCGATCAGCCTGAGTGGCCATTTCCAGCCACCTTCCTTCCCCGTGTGTCCACTTCTACACAACAACAGGAGGAAACCCATTTTGAAATCAAAGAAGTGAGTGGGAAATTAGCTACTGGATAGACTGTGGGGTCTAAGATGCTCCTCCCTCCTTCTTAATTCTAGGCTAAGTGTCCTTTAACACCTTACAATAACAGAGTTTAAGCCAAGCACAAGATTTTATTGACATTCTCTGTATGTCTCTGTGGTTTAGGAGAAGCCATAACTTTAAATTCTTCATCATCTTTGCTAGATTACTGATTGCTAACATTTGCTGAATGCCAAACTGTATAACATATTTTATATATTACCTGTAATGTAATTCTACTTAAGTTCCTAGCTTTGCTTGGTTGCTGATGTATCTGAGTGCCTCCAGCAGTGCACTAAATGAGATTATTAATGTCCACCACATGCTAAATGTTCCCTCATCTTCTTTTCAAGAAGACAATCTTAGGGGCGCAGGGGCAGGCTGTCCCCATGTGCCATAAGATGAACCGGCAGGGGAAGCGACCGGCCTGGCTGAACAGGGAGCTTTTGGAGGGACTCAGGAAAAACAGGAGAGTCTACCACCTTTGGTAGAAGGGGCAGGCAACTCAGTAAGAGTACAGGGATCTCGTTAGGTCATGCAGAGAGGAAATTAGAAAGGTAAAAGCACGGCTAGAACTCAATCTGGCCACTGTTGTGCGAGATAATAAAAAAAGTTTCTGCAAGTACATTAGCAGCAAAAAGGGAGCCAAGGAGGATCTCCATCCCTTGTTGGATGCAAGGGGAAACATGGTCACCAGGGATGAGAAGAAGGCTAATGTACTTAATGCCTTCTTTGCCTCAGTCTTTAATAGCAAGACCAGTTCTTCCCAGGGTATCCACCCCCAGGAGCCAGAAGACGGGGGCGGGGAGCAGGATAAACCCCTCATAGTCCAGGAGGAAGCAGTTAACGACCTGCTACACCACCTGGACACTCATAAGTCTATGGGGCCGGATGGGATCCACCTGAGAGTGCTGAGGAAGCTGGTGGAGGAGCTTGCCAAGNTGGATCGATGGGCTGAGGCCAACTGTATGAGGTTCGACAAGGCCAAGTGCCAGGTCACTGCACTTTGGTCACCACAACCCCATGCAACGCTGCAGGCTTGGGAAAGAGTGGCTGCAAAGCTGCCGGGCGGAAAAGGACCTGGGGGTGCTGGTTGACAGCCAGCTGAATATGAGCCAGCAGTGTGCCCAGGTGGCCAAGAAGGCCAACAGCATCCTGGCTTGTATCAGGAATAGTGTGGCCAGCAGGAGTAGGGAAGTGATGGTGCCCCTGTACTCCGCACTGGTGAGGCTGCACCTTGAATACTGAGTTCAGTTTTGGGCCCCTCACTACAAGAAGGACATTGAGGTGCTGGAGCGTGTCCAGAGAAGAGCAACGAAGCTGGTGAAGGGCCTGGAGAACAAGCCTTATGAGGAGCGGCTGAGGGAACTGGGGTTGTTCAGTTTGGAGAAGAGGAGGCTGAGGGGAGACCTTATCGGTCCCTACAACTTCCTGAAAGGAGAGTGTAGTGAGAAGGGTGTTGGCCTCTTTGCCTGAGCAACTAGCAATAGGACGAGGGGTAATGGCCTGAAGTTGCGCCAGTGGAGATTTAGATTGGATATTAGGAAAAATTTCTTTACTGGAAGAGTGGTAAGGCATTGGAACACGCTGCCCCGGGGAGGTGGTGGAGTCTCCATCCCTGGAGGTGTTCAAAAAATGTCTAGATGTGGTATTTCAAGACATGGTTTAGCAGGCATGGTGGTTTGGGGGTTTTTTTTGGGTGGGGTTGATGGTTGGACTAGATGATCTCAGAGGTCTTCTCCAACCTTAACAATTCTATGATTCTATGATTCTATGATTCTATGTGCAATAGAGTGTCTTCTAACATGCAGGTGCTTTCACATCGGTTTTAGGAGGTTCTATCACTTTTTTTTAAGGGAAGTGTTTTTGTTTTCTTCCTGTACATGCTGCTCTTTGTGTCAGGGTAAAGACACAAGCTTTGCTCTTTGTGGAGAGTCTTGCAATGTTGCTTAGTCCTTGCTGGACTCCATGCTGGCTGCTGGGGGTTCTCTCTCTGATTTGGGAGAGCCCCTCCCTTTGTGAATAGTCCCCAGTAAAGGTAAAGGAGCTGAGAAATCACACACCTACAGTCATACACAGCTGCTGATGACAACAGTCAAAGTATGTTTCTTCCATGGAAGAAACCCCCTGAAAAGGATGAAAATTCTGAATCTCCGTTAAGGTCCAGTTTGTTTTACAATATCTTATGTCCTACTCCCACCTGCAACAATCCAGGGACATTGATGCCTGCTCTAGCTCCTCCAGAACAGCTCCACTGGAAAGTTCATCAAACTTCCTTGGACACACAGGCAGGAAAAGTGATGGAAGGGGGTAGTCCCCATATGTAAGAGAAAGAGCATGTACAGACATAGGATCCCTGGGCTGAAATGCTCTCTGACAGAGTCTGAGTGCTGCCAGAGAAACTCTCCAGATCTTCCTGCAGGCTAATACGGCCTCCCACTGCCCTCCCCATCACCTGGCACTGACATTATCATCAAGTGGCATGTGCCAGATCTCCCTGACACATGACCTTGGGCCTGGGATCTCCTGCGCTGAAGAAGAAAGAAGGTGAGCTAGCCAAAGCACAGGCAGGAAACGTTGGTCCTCTTCTGGGAATATTCACGCCAGAGCTCCAAAACCAAATTAGTGCTGTTCAAAACTCAATGACCATATTTCTGTCTCCATCCTGCAGAAGGATGTTCAGGGTTCAGTGGGGTGTGGTAATACAATCGAACGAGGGCAGAGTATTCACACAGCAGCAGAGCGGGGCTGCTAGCAAGTTCTACTGCACATGCAGGAATAGTAACTTTCAGAGTCTTATAACACAGCCACATTGGGCAGGCTTTTTGCAGAGATGGCAAAAAACACCTCTTTGACTCCAGGAATATTTCCGTGCCAAACCACAAAGTCCTGTGCCAAACCCCTAAGGTACTTTTACTTTTTTTTTTTTTTTTTTCCCCCTCCAAATCAATGTTAACATTGGCATAACTACCTACATTTTCCCAGCCAAAATAGTTCTCCAAAGTAGCCTGAAAGTGTGTGAAGAAGTTAGCCTGAACCTAAGCATGCTTTATCTTAAGAAGTTTAAAGCTTGAGACATTCTTTTGTGATTGAAAAGAGGGCTACCCTGGGAAGGTGTTCGGCATCTTAAATATAACTCCTAGACCCCACCCTTGCCCAAAATGAAATCTCAGAAGACGCTGGGGCAAGTGTATGGAAGGTTCTAGTTTTCAAAATCCTTTGTGCTGCAATTTTCATGAAGGAGAGGGCTCACTGCAATGCTGGAACTGCATCTGTTTGACCTCATTTCTGTGGAAAACTGGACAGGGATGTCCACTGACTCCCTTGTTGCTCCTTGGCCAAGATGGCATTAGCTGGGCTTCTCCACATGGTGCCTCCCCAACTAGCACCATTAAAACTTTTCTTACTCTTGGGGGGATAGAAAGAGAGAAAAGGGGTGAAAGCTAGAAGGAGGAGGGGTCTGACCACTAAGTTTCTAGAAAGAGCTGGCTTTGGCCATCTTCTCAATAAGGTTAAACAAAAAGCACTGTGATCACTAACCAGAGGACTATCACAGACTCCTAAGCATATGTTAAATAAGCCCTTTTGTGATTTTTTTTTTTTTTTTTAATGGTAAATCATCCGAATTTGGGAGATGGTGGTGTCTGCGCCTGGGCAGTGCGCAATGAGGGAGTTGCTCCATCGGCAAGAGCAAGAGCGACAACTTAGCAGTCAGAGAGAAAATAGAGGGGAGGAGGCACAGTCTGACTGCACAGAGATTAACTCCTTCCCTCCATTTCCCATCTTTCTGCAAACTCTGCCAGAGTGGGAAGAGAAAACTCAACTCATTTAGCTTCCCTTCCTATAACTGGCCAGGAGCACGTTATGCTGTGACTGAGATGGGACCTACTGAGGTGGGACCTGCTTGTCCCGTCCTCAGTCCTCACCTCCAGGCATCCTGCGATGGAGCGGATCACTTGCAGCAGAGGTGACCACACAGTGCTCAGAAACACCAGCCGGGTTTTCCTTTCAGCTCTCATCAGATGCTGCTCGGTTCCCTTCATTCTTTGGGTTAGTTCCCGTTTTCATTATCTCTGCCTTTGTCTTGCTGATGCTGGCTGCATCTCAGTCCTGCTGAACCCGGGCTGTGCTGAGCATGGTGCCATCCCCAGCCACGGAGTTTGGGGCCATCCCCAGCCACCATGGTTTTAAACTTGTTTCCTTCAAAAGGGGACAGGAAAGCCTTTCTTACTGTAAGGCACAAGCTTGGAAGGTGAAAAGAGGATCAGGAGATTCTGGCGTTTAACTCTTTCCTAGGTGGTCGAAGAAATATCAGTGTAAATTAAAAAAAAAATGTGTTGACACACACACACATCCAAGTCTGCACTTCTTGTTTGCTTTTCCTAAGCGCTTTGCTCGAAAGGTTTTTGTTTTGTCCCGGATGCTCCAGGAATGGCTGCTTTTCATAGCAATAGCCGTGTACCAATGCAAACTGCATAAACAAAGGAACTGCCTCATACTCGCTTACTGCAATCTTCCCGAATTAAAAAAAACAACAGCCATCCAAGACATCAAGAACAGGAACAAAACCCCAGTTGATCAGTAACTAATTTCCACACCTCAGTTTATTCACAGAAAAACCATAGGGCAGTGAGTCAGCAAGGATTTTTTTTTTTTTGCTAGGATGGAAAAGGGAAAAAATCTGTCTCCTCTCTTTGTTGGAATTCCCGAGGTATTTGGAAGGGGACACAAGGAATTTCCCTCTGCTGCTGAATCACATCATCACCATCAAACATGCCCCTTATCCATCTCCTTCACCATAACTGGCAGCTTATTCAAATCCACAAGCCCGGGATGTGCAGGATGACCACATGTGATTTGTTGGCATCCAGTGGCCTCCCAGTCCAACAAGCTAAGGTCTGGGTCTAGGAGCTGGACTCTGGGTCTGGCTCTGCTAATAGTTGTCTGGGCAATTCGGCCAAGTGACTTCTCAGTCTCACTTTCTTCTGTCATTCTTTGTGTTGTGTATTGCAAGAGCAAGTTTGCAAGATCAAAGCACTGAAGAGAAGCAGCTGATACGTACACACAGTGCCTTCTACTGTGGCACCCTAACCCCAAGTTTTTCTCCAGGCTGTACTGTAATAATAGTAACGCACAGAGATTAGCCAAACCATGATACCAAAAGCAACTTGAACATGCTAAAACAACTGCTAAGAGACCAAAGTAAAAGAAAAGTAACAATTACATATTTTGCTTGACAGCCACAGCAAGAACATCAAACCCATCAGTGAGTAGAAGATTTAATAGCCAGAGTGTTGTCTCATTCAATAAGCAGTACGAATATGTACTAACTGGCAAGCTCAGAATAGAATTCCTTGAGTTGGGGCAGTGGGGGTCCAAAATAGAGGAAGGTCAGCACTTGTGCTTTCTCCAGTTACCTCAGTTTCTTTAAAGTGTAGCAATTCCTTACTCCGTGCAGGTCAGTGAGACCCAGGGCTTATGCAGAGCTGCAACTTAGGCATTCCTGCCCATTTTTTGATAGGATTGCCACTGCTAAGTGACAGTCCCCACAGAATGCTTGTGTCTGCCATCTCATTCATCATATAATCAAATATAATCTGACTGCACAAGGCATAATTAAAGTGTGGTATAAATATTGAGTCCTGGACATCCAGCTTTGGATTTCAATATATGCATGTGTGCAGGTGTATGCTGATTCCTGAAATAAATGGAAAGCAAAAAAGTGCAAATATTTACCCTCCATTTTCCTGACAATCCTGCCTTTCTGTTAGAAAAGTGATGCAGAACTAGAATCGCACAGGTTTTCACTTTTATCATATGAAAATCACAGAGGTCTCAGTGTAACATAAGAGCAAGCGGAGAAAGCTAGGGGAAAGCAGTAAAATTAGCAAGTAGGTATTGTGAGAAAGCAAGACCTTTTCTATCCTGCCTCTGCAATCTAGCTGGAGCATCTGCTCTCCAAGTTGACATCAGCAGTCTGGCTAAAAAGAAATGCCTCCTGGCCCTCACAGCTTCTGATACGTTGCATCAAATGCTGCCAGTCCAAATTAAGCAATGCTGTTTTCACATTGCGTCCTGCCCGCTTCTTGACTTGTTGCACTTCTGCGTGCAACTGCACCATTCCATGGCAGAGGCTGGTACTGCCCTGCTCCCTGGATAGTTTGAGGAAGCAGCATGGCCAAGTGTGCAAAGCACTGGAGTAAGGATCAGACAACTCTGCAGCTCTCTGAAACCAGTCCCTTCTCTCCCTGTTTCTCTCCAGCTTTTTGTTTAGACAGAAAGACTGCTAGCCGTTCAGAACAGGAGCCTGCTGCTTGCGCAGCCCACAGCAAACAGATTTCCAGGCTCAGTTAAGTACATGGTCTAGAATAAATAGCAGCAGCACTGAAAATAAGCGAAGACTGCTCAACTTCTGCTACACTGTATATTTAGTAGCATTCCATGTCCAGATGCTTCTACTTTCTCTGCAGACCATTTTTCTACTCATCTGAAATGGCAACAGGGAACACACAAAAGGTACAAATATACACAATAGTGTAGCAAGGATTTTTGGAGGGGATTAAAAAATCTCAAACTGTCAAGATGTGAAATTATGTCCTTTTGGCATAATTTTGGAATTCCTTTTGGAATAGGCAAAACCCATACACAACAACTCTGGCCCTGTGGCTTGCCTTCCCAATTCTTCTGGTCAACATCATCTTGGATCTGAGACCAAACACTTCCATTTCCTCCCAACTGTTAAATGAAATTGCTGGACTGTTGAGTGCAAGAGATTAGATCACAGCAAATACAAATTTTCCTTCATAACACACTGAAGATCATCGTTTACACCATGACAGACTCCTAAGGGCTACCAAATAAGTGTGCTGTTTTGCCTCCTCAAACCAGCAGACACTGTTTCCAGGGCTTTTAGACTATGTGCACAAGGTTTCAGACTGGCTACTTTAGGAAGGCACAGGTGGGGCAGAAAAAACTTGTTGCTTCAGTGGGGGTTGGAAAAAATCTTTTCTCTCTCCTGATTTTAGAGACCGTCATCCTTTTCCAGATGCTCCAATAACATTTTAGGGCTTCACCTATTGGACAAAATGAGGTCTACTTTGCACAGCTCAAGGTTTCTTGAGTCAGATTCCTATGTTCACCTGGGAGATGTTGCTCATTTAAACGTCCTGCCTTATGTAGCCATTGACTTCAGCTGCAATTATGCCCCTAGGTCCATGTGGCGATGGGAATGTCTTCACAATACATGTATTTTTTATGGGCCACTACACCCATCTCGTAGGAGGAATTCCTTGCCAGAGCATGTTTTATTTCTCTTTTGTCAAGATGCACGCTTCACTGCAGAACACTCCTTTGTGGAGTAGTAGCAAAGGAGGCTGCCTTCTCTCGCAAGTAAAAAACAAGTGTCTCAGAAAGAGATGTCTCTTCTCACAATTTATTCATGAAGCCTAGGACACAGCTGCTATAAGGAAAAACAAAAGATGGACAAAGTACAGGTTTAGGTCCCTTGAAGTCTCCTGGGGATTATATACACTATCCATTTGAATAGGCTCTAGCGCGGTATGATGGGAAACACCACTGGAGTCCATAGCCATAGTGAGCCCATAGGACATCCTAGCAAGTTTCCAGCCTAAACACGGAACTATATTCTTTTGACTACTTAATTTGTGGGGGTTTTTTCCCTTGCTTTCCTTCTTTTGTTCCCAGTGCATTAATTTGTCTTGTCCACAGACCTGAAGAAGCTCTAAATACTGTCTTCTCTGCCTGCTTCCTCTCAGGTAGGGCATTGCATTACTCCTGAAGACTTCAAGAGGGTGCCCAGTCAAGTAAAGAAGTGCAACTTGCACCTGCTTGGACTTGCACATACAACCACACCTTTTCAAACCACTTGGAAGGAGTGTCTCAGAGCAGGTTTTTCCACTGAGAGAATTCCACCTGTTAAGCTTTGGCAGGGAAATTAAGAAGGAATCTGCCTCAGTAGACCATGAAAGTGTTGTGAGAAACCCTGTTCCTGCTACTCCTGAGAAAATCCTCTCCTCCTCCTCTTTTCCTTCAACTCTTCTTCCCAATTCAAGAAACACTTCTCATCTGGCATGTCTATTACATTTACAGACACCCTGCTGCATAAGAAAGGGTGATGCAGTGAAATATTTCTGCTGCCTCTTTCCAGAACTTCATGGTGCTAAAACCAGTAACACACATTCGCCGTGGAACACAGAAAAGCTGGGAACAATCCAGCTCAAACTGGCCGTGCCGTAGGAAAAACCTCACTCACAGCAAAATGGAGACTGAAGACTTGTGGGCTTCCAATGTCATCATAGCATGGAGTATTAAAATAGCTAGCTCAGATCCTGAAAGCCATAAAGCATAAGCAGCATAAACTGAATACGGGCTAATTTACACCTTCTACTCTGCAGTTAGTTCAAGTATCTCCATGGAGTGTCACTGAAGACAAACACTACGAGGAAGAAAGCCAAAAACTTAACAGTTTTTGTTAAACATCATAGTGTTTACTATAAGGACAGCCAACCAACATCTTTCTGTGATCATTATTCCAGAATAAACTGATTGGAAAAAGCAGGCAAGAAGTTAAGGCAAAGGAGGTTTGGATTTTAATCTTCCTTCTGATTTTTGCATAGTTTTGGCACTTATATTTAACAGCTCTGTTCTAGTGCCTCTCACTGAACAAGGAGCTAGGTGTTACAGTAAGCCTATGTCAGTAATTCTAACTAAACACTTGTGATCCTGAGCAGATGGAGAAATGCAGCTGAGTGGCATCATATGCATTTTACTCATTTCTCCTCTCCTCTTCTCTCATAGTCTCCACTATTGAAATAATGATTGCTGAATCCACTGAGTCCTTCACCATTTAGGGCCAATACCCGATTGCTTCTGTAACATTTCTAGTGCTTTATCAGTCCAGTCTTACATGACTCATAACAAAGCCTTCATCACTTTCTTCATGAGATAATTCAAGTCTCCTAGACAACCTGACAGCAATACATAGGTCCTAAAATGAAGCAAGAGAAGCTGTATTTTAATTCCTCTGTAAAGACATTCTGTGAACAAACCTGGCTCCACAACTTTTCTCTTTGCATTTTTCAATTACCACCAGATAGTTATCAAACCTCTGTAGTATAGCCAAGTTCTTCTTTTTCTAGTCCTTTTTTCTCATTGTCTTGTTTGAATGTAAATAGGACTCCTGGTTAGAATCAGAAGCTGAGCGTTCACAGTGTTGGCACTAGGTAATTTTTAGTCTTGTTCCACAACCGCTGAAGTGACCAAGCATTTCAATTTAATCCAGATGCTACCAGTTCTTTGTGGAAAGTTGCTAAGGCAGATTTGAGACATTTTTCTAACCACTTGTGCCAGTTTTTGCTGGGGTAGAGTTAATTTTCAACATGCTAGCTAGTATGGGCTTATGTTTTGGAGCTGTGCTGAGAACAGTGTCGATAACACAGGGATGTTTTCGTTATTGCTGAGCAGTGCTTACACAGAGTCAAGGCCTTTTCTGCTGCTCACCCCACCCCACCCGCGAGCAGGCTGGGGGGGGGCACAAGAAGCTGGGAGGGGACACGGCTGGGACAGCTGACCCCAGCTGACCCAAGGGATGTTCCATACCATAGGACGTCACGCTCAGCATATAAAGGTGGGGGAAGAAGAAGGAAGAGGGGGAAGTTTGGAGTCACGGCGTTTGTCTTCCCAAGTAACCACAATGCGTGATGGAGCCCTGCTTTCCTGGAGATGGCTGAACACCTGCCTGCCGATGGGAAGTAGCGAATGAATTCCTTGTTTTGCTTTGCCTGTGTGTGTGGCTTTTGCTTTACCTATTAAACTGTCTTTATCTCAACCCACGAGTTTTCTTATTTTTACTCTTCTGATTCTCTCTCCCCCATCCCACCACGGGGGAGTGAGTGAGCAGCTGTGTGGTTCTTAGTTGCTGGCTGGGGTTAAACCACGATACCACGCCAAGTTGCTCTCATGTTTTCTCTCAGTTTCCTGCCTAGGTCTTTCTCATTTAATAGAGCCCTTCCTCTGGCAGAGTAAAGCATGTTGGATCAGACATTTTTTTTTTTTTTTTTAAGATGACTGGCACTTGTTCTTGTTAGATCAGAAATCCAACAGACCCAGGTAGAGAGAATTCCTAGCTGTGTAATAAATGGTCCTTGTTTAAGACAAGATTGTAGGTATGAACAAAGGCTTCTACAGCGCTGATGTTGCAACGCTGTTTAGTTTACCAGTAACCACACATTCTCTGGAAGTCTTCAGTGGCATACACACCGAGACCCAAATCCTAAGAGGTTGCTTAAGCAACTAAGTAGAAATTGGAAATCTCATTACTCATGGATTTGTGATGAAGTGACATATTCAAGGCGATGACCAGGATGTGCATTTAGCATCTCTGAAATTCAGCCATGCTCAGGAGCTTTGGGTGAAACTGTATTGTAAACCAGGGTGAGTCATGAAGAATACAATCGCCTTGAAGATCTCTCAGAGACCACTGGGAGCTTGGCATGCCTATGCAGAAATAATGAAGAGTAGATTCATCCTTGTTAAGATTGGAGCTGCAACTCTGTCATATATGAAGCTTAGAGTTGTTGATAATTATATATGTAGGTAAGCAGTAGTGTGCACTACATGTTAATGTTTTATAATATGGGGACCCCAATCAACATAATAGGAAGAAGGTAGCAACTAGAAAGAAAAATCAGCAGAGAATTTTGACAGGATAGCATCTCTTTCTCATATCTTACTTGTTACTGAAAGAAATTGTCCCAAACAGACAAGTATGAATATAGATTTCTGTCATTCCTGATCTAGAGAAATTTAGATTCAGTGCTATAACATGAATCTGTAACACAAAATGCTTATTAGGTAGAATTTACTAAACTGCTTTGCTAAATCTGGAAGACGATTGCCCAGACTGTTGACTTTGATCCATTTCAATTGCCTTTTAAAAAAGAAAACTTAGTATCTTATTGTTTCCCCCCACTCCTGACTGTCACTGGGAATCGCACAGAGATGCAGAAGTAATGCACAAAGCAAGAAAGGGTGTAATGCAAGCATGCATTTCGCCTTCCCTTTAAAACATACTACCTATTAAAGATAGAAAACACATCTATCTTTTTGTAAATTTCTTATTTTAGCTCCAGATCATTAATATTTTGCCCAGTTCATTCAGAGATCCAGGAATTAGTTCATCCACAAGAGGGGAGAAAAAAATGCTGCAGATGAAGGGAAAAAAAAAAAAAAGGAGGGGAACGTTAGATATGAAACATAATATCCCTCAGGCTATTATGTTACCCGATTGTATTTTCATTAACATTCAATATTCTTCTAACTTGCAACTTGTATGCCCTGTATTTTAAGGCATCAAATTATACTGCGATATTGAGGATTATTTAAGCAATCCCAGTAAGTAGGTCAGCCAGTAATTTACTCTTGGTTTATTAGAGGGTGCTAAAAGAAAAGAGCAACACCGTTATTTGTTAAATGAACAGCTGGGCCCAAACTGTTGGGGGAGGAAAAGCCATTCGTTGCGAAAGTGTTTTGTTAAGATTTCTAGCATAAGGAAAGTAAGGCAAAATCTTTGTTTGCCACACAAATTTGTGTAGTGAGCAAACACAATTAGAGCAGCCTCTTTTGCACAGCAGGTTAGCCTAAGCATCAGGACAAACAATGCAGGCAAGAGCTCTGTATGACCCAGGGGACCAAGATGGAGGAGGCATTTGGTCTTGTGTAGCCTGATTAGACTAGGTTTTCCCCCAACTGTGTTAACAGTCCAGAAGCTGCCACTGAAAGAAAGAAAAGAATCCCAGTCAGTTTTCTTTATAATCACAAGGAAGAATCATTCAGTTATGATTTTGACATACATAACAGCAAAAATTATGAAGCTGTCCTTATGAAACTAGAATAGCCTTCTGGCACCAGACCTCAGATATTTACTTGTGAACTAATTTCCAATTTCTCAGTGTTCCCACTGGAAATTCTCTCCAGTACTGTAACTCATCAAATCAGTTTTAAAAAGAAGGTATTGATTTTGATGCGTGGCTGTAGGTAAATATGTAACACTACCATAAAGCTTTTGAAGGACACTAACTGAATGGCACAGAAGGGGTGAAAAGGGCAAAGATCTGGTCTGAAAGCTGTCAGAACAAAGCCCTAACATTTATCCTTCCTTCTGAAAGCATCTTCTCCATGTGAATACTCTGTGGTGAGGGATTTTCATGGGTTTGGATAAAGATGAGGGTAATGTCCTGTCTGTGCATTGTCATCCCCAAAAAACGGTCGCAGAATGGGCAATTGTGCATGTTCATACTTAGCAGTTATAAAGGAGGTAAATGGTAATGTTCTTCTGCCTCAGTTATTTTACAACAGTGCAACTGTGCCCGGGCTGTGGTAGTGAACCAAAAGTTTTGCTGATGTTGGCCTCAAGACCTTCCTTGAATGGTAGCTCTCAATTACAGTTAGCCTTTTCATTTACTTAGAAACTCTGCTCCTTAAAAGCAAGTTTTATTCATGAACCTAGCTCTAGCTGGCCTTTCTCAGTGCAGGAGAGTGATTTCAAAAGTTTAGCTTCACTTCCGCTTCTCCCTCCCTCACAAAGAAATTTTTTTTCATAACCTCCAAAGCAAAAAGATCACTAAATTGCCAAATCACTACTAGAAGGTTTTATGGGAGGCTTAACTTTCCAAAGGAGCCTGCAAGAAATCAGAAAGACGGTTTTATTAACAGCTAATTAAAAATATCCCGATAATTTTTTGTATTTATAAAAATGCAGAGGGCAAGTAGACAGTCTCTCTTTTCTCTACAGAAAAGAGAGAATTTGGGGCAGCGAGCAAGAAGAAATGGGTATTCTGATGGTCAATATTGGGAGAGACCCTGGTTTAGTTCTCAGTTTTCTAAGTTCATAGCTTGTGGTAGACAACAGGATGTTCCTATTAAGTATTGGTGAATATTAAGCAGTTACAGAATACATTTTTCAATATCTTAGAAGGAACAGCTTTCCACAGAAGGCAGCATGTGCAAGTCCCCACTGTTCAGAGCATTAAGAAACATTGGGCAAATGCATGCACACAGGCATCCCCATTTTTAAGGGTTCAGGAAAACAACTATAGACTTGAAATATGAACTGAAAGTCAGTAAATTAGGGTTGTACCAACCTGATGGGGTGGTTCTCAGAAGAGTAAAAATAAGAAAACTCGTGGGTTGAGATAAAGACAGTTTAATAGGTAAAGCAAAAGCCACACACAGGCAAAGCAAAACAAGGAATTCATTCGCTACTTCCCATCGGCAGGCAGGTGTTCAGCCATCTCCAGGAAAGCAGGGCTCCATCACGCATTGTGGTTACTTGGGAAGACAAACGCCGTGACTCCAAACTTCCCCCTCTTCCTTCTTCTTCCCCCACCTTTATATGCTGAGCGTGACGTCCTATGGTATGGAACATCCCTTGGGTCAGCTGGGGTCAGCTGTCCCAGCCGTGTCCCCTCCCAGCTTCTTGTGCCCCCCCAGCCTGCTCGCGGGTGGGGTGGGGTGAGCAGCAGAAAAGGCCTTGACTCTGTGTAAGCACTGCTCAGCAATAACGAAAATATCCGTGTGTTATCGACACTGTTCTCAGCACAGCTCCAAAACATAAGCCCATACTAGCTAGCATGTTGAAAATTAACTCTACCCCAGACAAAACCAGCACATGGGGGAAACGCTTTTCATCAGAAATTAATTTTCAAGGAAAGTCCTAGATCCTTCTCTGTCAACTGTCTTGGACTGAAGAGTCTATTAGCCCAGGTACCTCAGACAGTCTTGTAAGCAGCAGTATCAGTCTGCCTTCTTCAGGTATCCAGGAATCAACTTGGCTGCATCACATTCCATCTAACAATCCAGAAGCCAGCAGAGATTGCACAGCACAAATAGCTGTTTCCTGAGGAAAACACTATGCAGCCAATGGTCAATCATATCCGTTGAAGTTCATGGCTAGTCCTAAGGCACAACCATATGAAGAACACACAGTTCATGTGACGTCTTTCAAGTGCCACAAGCACAGACTGCTGCTCCATCATTTTCTCCAAATTCCTAACCTAACTTCCTTGCTGACAGATGTGGCCACCTTACCTGCCTCCAGGCCCTGCTGCCAGCAGCATACCACATAACTGACCAAAGAAATCAAAATGAGAAATATGGCTGCCTTCAATGTGTTGGAGACAGCATTACCTCCATGGCCTCGCTCTTTACCTTGAAAGGGCTCCAACACTGAGGAGGGGCTGACAGAAGAACTTATAATTCTCAATTCACTTTCAGATAGTAGAGGAAGATGACAGAGTCAAAACAGGTAAGCAAAGCTTACTAGCATCCCTTGCCAAAAAGTAAAGAATAAGGCCATTAAAGAACATGTCCCTGCCATGATGCCTAAGCATGTCAGTACTTCCATGGTCAAGAGAATCAGAGAGAGATGACCCAAAATGATCAGTGTTGACAACAGGCAGCCACAAAACTAATGCAGTCACCGTAATTTGTACAGGGCACACAAACTATCCAGGCTCCAGAGAGTCAGAGGGTGTCAGGCATTACGAGGGATGAATCACCTTTCTTCACAAATCCCTCCTAAAATAGGAGGATTAACAGCAAAATCATAAATAAGATTGCAAACAGCAAGAGAGCAAACAAGGATCCAGTAATCCTTTGAAAACAAGCTTGACTCTGTGCTGCACCCCCCGAAAAAAGGCGCTGTCAGTCTGTCCTGTGTACCTACCGTCTCACCACAAGATGTTACGGAGACACACGCAGTCCATGAATAGATTCAGTCCGCAAAACTCCACTTCAGGAAACCTTTTGCTTCCAAAGACACTGAAAATTCAAATTGAAATCAAACCATCTTACCCACAAAACATGACAAAACCTTCCACGTCAGGAAACAGATGAACAGCTAGACAAAGGCAGTAGGATTTTGCAAAATGTCTGCTATGTAGTATCTGTCTGATATCATGAATCACTAAATTACCGGCGTATGACCTGTGGAGTTTCCATTCCTTGGCATAGCAGAGAGGAATATGGGCTAGAACATACTCTAGCAGAGCAACTCAGTAGTACAGCACTTAGACACTAGCTACAGAATGCTGCTGAAACATACACCAAAAGGAGAACCGCCCCTGCTAGCCCTGCAAATACCGCTTGTTCTTTAACAAAACATTTTTTTCTGCCTTGACTAAACAAACGCATGACGAAAACACGAACAGCTAAGAGAGGTTTATTCTTTTTTTCCTTTTTTATGTCTAGTTTAAGTAATAAATAGATCGCTTCTAGACTGATGACTTCTCAGTCAGGAGGAGCCATTTGGCTTTTAAGAGCTTATAGGGACTGTAACTAGAACACTGCTGCTTGCTTGTCAAATATGGTTGTCATCTAAAGTCTCATCCCCAACACAAAGCAACTGGAAGAAGAATGCAAAAAAAGGATCTGCATTTCTATGGGAATGCAGAAGGTATCACCTGAAGTCCACACACAGAGCTTAGGTTCGAAGACGCAACGGCCTTACGAGTATTGCCCAAGCTGAGGACCACCAGATGGTCAGAGCAGCTCCGACAAGACAATGACTGGAAAGAGAGAGCATCAGTGTGAAGTGGCCTCTTTGGGGCAAGGATGTGTGAGACTGACCAACCCTGTCCTACCAGCCCTGCTTGCTACACCGAATGGATACTGGATGGAAAGGAAAAAAGCCTAGAGAACAGGTTAGTGTTTATTATCAGGTGCAATAGGCTTGGCAGGCTGGGGACCATTTACAGACTGTAGCTTCACAAAGGAGTTGGTGCAGGATAGGATCTTGTGTGCTAGAATTTTGGAGTTTAGCATTAAGCTTCATTTGCAACCCAAATATCACTTTAAGTGGGTTTTAACCCTTTTTTTTTTTTTTTAAGCATCTATATTTTAACTGAAATGATTGATCTGTCCTGTGTACCTGTACTTTGTGGACAAAAAAGGATGGCAGAAGCCAAGAGTGTACCTATATCAGATATTAGGTGTTACTATGAAAAAACTAAAGTAAATTTATATTATTTGGCCATAACGGAAAGAAGGCCTAGACCCATCAGGGAGCTATAATAAAGAACAAGCTCTGGTTTCAGTTGTGCAGTCCTTTAAAGGGGTTGCTCTTACACGTCAGGTCTTCTGCTTTCTTGTGGAGATGAACACACTACCAAAAGCAAAGCTGGACTGGAAAAAGGATGATTATTCTTCTGTACTCCCCTGTTTCAGCACAGAAGCTGTTTCAAAGTGAAGAATAAACTCCCTGTATTTCTTGAGGCAGCTGAGGAAAACCTTCACGGTTTGCTGTCAAGGTACACTAATCCCTCTGCATGCAGCACAATGCTGCACACGCAGCAACATCTTTGGCAGCTGGGGCTTACACACAGTGCCCTTTATGCACAGGAACACAAGGCAGTCCTTAATGCACAATCTCGAGCCTGGAATTCTGTTGTGGGTACATAAGGCAGAGTCTATCAGCCTAATTAGACATTTAATAAGGCATTGCTCTTACCCTCAAGGTCCTCAGCGAAACCAGGGCCTTCCCACTGCCTTCAACTTTCCCTAAAAAATCACAAGCTGCGTGCGTCCTGCAACCACAGCTCTTCCCTGCCAACTCCCCTGCCATGTTGCCGACAGATTTGAACCTAGGAGCCTTTTCTTGGGACTAAGTATTTATTAGCTGCCTGGCAGCCAGCAAGTAGTTATTTTTTCCAGGGTAATTGGGATGTGAAGAAGGCTGCATTGATAAACTGGGCTGAGATAAAACTCCCTGAGAGAGAACAGTCACTCTCTGCTTGTGGCAGGTCAGGCCAATATGACCTTTCGTGTTGGTAGACATCTGTTG
Organism: Scopus umbretta; assembly: GCA_013400535.1. Taxonomy (NCBI): domain Eukaryota; kingdom Metazoa; phylum Chordata; class Aves; order Pelecaniformes; family Scopidae; genus Scopus; species Scopus umbretta. The sequence goes on from VZTL01039507.1 coordinate 59,526, forward strand.
GAGTAGCAGCTTTCTGACAGGCTGGTACAATGCACTTCTGAAAGCAGAACTACAAAGTTCCTTTTCATGTGAAAAAACACTGACTAGAAAAGCCAGGTTCTCCTTAAAAGAAAAAGGGGCTTTCCATCCATATTCAGAAATTTCAAGGAAAGTTTCCCCTATTGTCAGATTTTCTCTTGCATTCAGGCAATAGGAATGAGGAAGGACAGCAAAGCAGATAAAGGAGAAGGAAGATTCATTTGCTTTCTTAATGTAGATGCAAGCATCTACTCTGATCACGCTATCCATGTTCTCACTAACCCTGGACATGGAAACTCCTTGTTTATCCTGGTGCACCACTGAAGAAGTTTCTCTGTTCCTCTCCACCTCCCCTCAGAGGCATCTTGGAGTTCTTCAAAGAAGTAAATGGGTTTGGCATTTAAGTGGCTGGCCTTCAGCTACAGACTGAGAGCCCTGAATCATGTGAGCCAGACCTGCCCTCAGCCTTGGAGCACAGGCTGCTGCTTTGTCAACACTTCTTTGACGCAGTATCTGCACACTGGGGCCTCCTTTCTCCTGCTGGCAAAACTATACCCTCTTATAAACCTGAGCCAGGTCTTCAAAACCCTCAAAGTTTTCAATAAAGATGAAATTGCCACAGCAGCCTTCGTCTTGCAAGACCTATCATCTGCACTGCTACCACCATGGTTACTTCTGTCAGAAGACTGCGAGAAGGAATGTCAGAAAGTCACAGCAAACTGAATAACATATGTGGGTACAATCTGCATCTGCAATTGAGGTGCAATAGTTTCCAGACTATAGCTTTGATACTTTTCCTTCTAGATGGTCTGAACAAGAATGACAATTTTTGACTTCTAATAATACTAAAGAACTTTTTTCCCAGATCAGCTAGAAAGCTGGATGCAAGTTCATTCTTCCTCTAAATAAAGGGAGAGGAGGAGAATGTGAAAGGCTAAATTTCAGGAGGACCTTTTACTTCATTGCAATGCACTTTTTAAACATTCTTAAATCACATAGCAAACCTTTGGGGTAGATTTCATTAACTTACCGATAGGTATAAAAAAGACAATTAGAAAGACAATGAACTAACGGAGGGAGACAGGAGATTAGTGAAATGTTTCACATGCAAAACTAGAACCACACGGAGGAATCTGTCATCCCAGTCCTCCTCTAGCCTCTAATGGCACCATTTTCAGCAGAAGGACTTTGTGTTTTCGCAGTGCCTCCTCTGTAAACTGCTAGCAAAGTGTTACAACTAAGTGGAAAAGCAGACAGGCAGCTTTTGAGATTGACCAAGAGGAAGGTGTCTTCTGCAGAAAAGCAATGTCATAAGAATAGGAAGGCACATCTAGAACACATTATATCCCAATTTTTTGAGTTTGTTTGATCCCATCCTTCTGTCATTAAAAGTATCAGCCCTCCTCACCAAGTTCAGAGCTTGCAGTGCTGCCTCTTGCATCTGCCATTTTGCAGTTTCACACAAAGGCCAAAGTCATCAGCCTATAAAGGAAAAAAAACCCAAACCAAAACAAAACAAAAACCCCTTGCTGCCAAGGCAAAGCCCAGTGCAGATGTGTTGGTAATTTCTCATTTGCCTGTATGAAAAAACGCATATAGCCAAAATTTCCATCTCTTACCATCCATTCAGCCCCGATGAATGACACAGTCTTTCCGCAGCTTAGAACAGAGACATCAAGCCACCTCCGTATACATCCATGACAGTAGCCAGACGGGTTTTTTTTTTTCCAAACTGCAGTTCTAGACAGAGCTGAAAAGAGATTGTAAAGGCCATTTCCAGTGATATATTTCAATGTGTTTTACAGTCACAAGGAAGCAGGTCAATTACGACAGCTCCTGAAGTAATAATAACTGAGGAAGATTTATTGCATTGCTCTTTGGAGTCCAGCAAGACTTTCTATCATATTTAAGGAAGGCAAGTTATCAAAGCTGTAATTCCATTGCACTGAGATATACATTCTTATCACAGGCACACTGAGTGAAAGCTTCAAAAGTAAGCATAGACAAATGATCTATTTTTCTTTCCACTCTGAGTAACCAAAGTAACTCATTGTCTATCCCAGAGGCTCTAAGCAGAACCCACCATTGCACAAACAAAAGAGCCAGCTGGGCATTATGACCAAAATTTCCAAAAGCGGCTAGAGACAGAGTGCCTATTTTGTGACATTTTACAGCAATCTCTAACTACTACTTCTCTAACTAGAAAGAGCAGAGCAACATCCTCTCTCAATCAGCCTAAGCTTGGCACCTTAAATGGCTAGTGATTGGGAAAACCAAAGGGGAAGTCACAGAAAATTCCATCTCTACAGAGTGAATTTGCCTTGGACCTTCAGGAACCTCTCCTGAGCCCGATAAAACACTCTTTTAGGGCCAATGTCCTGTAAAATGGTGTGACACTCCCATCTGGGGAATTGTAAGGGCGGTACAGCAAAGCAGATACTTTGCACCCATGAAGTTGTATCACCAGAGAAACACCAAGATTGGTGTATGTCTTTCAACCTCAAATAAAACTGAAGTGGTTTTGTCCACATAACTGATAGCTGGTACTGTATCCTAACAAAATGCCTAACAAAAATTGGCTGGCTTTTAAAGAGAATTGTTTCTGGCTTCCTTCCAATGTGGTCTCAAAGCTACCTCTGTAAGATGCTAGCCTCCATCGTAACAGAGATGCAAGAAAAAAAGATGCTCAGTAGTTGCACATATTAAATCCTGAACCATGTTCCTTTGTTGCAGGTGTTGATAGATATATCATCTAGTCCAAACTTACTTCAGCTCACACATTTTATTCTTCCCCAAAACAGATGAATGAAGCAGACAAAGACAGAATTTGTTTAAGTCCTCATCCTTCCCTCCCCTCCCCTAAATTAACCTCTTGCATGCTTCCAAAATGTGTAATCACGTGGTGGAAGATAACCTTTTCCCTTTCTGAGCAAGGGAACACAGTCATGAACACAGTAAACTCCATTTTGTTTGATGGGAATGCTGCAGAGATGCACTCAACTTATTTTTTGTCACTTGACAGAAATGCTCCATTTTTCTAATTTTTTTTTTTTTTTTTTTTTTTTTTTTTTTTTTTTTTCCCAGGAGAGGAAAAATTCTTATGCCAGCCCTGGAACATGAAGTTAAAATTACAAGCACACAAATTATTTTCCTCACTGCACCATTGCTGGGTAAAGCAGCCTCTCTGGAAACAATAGCTGGAGCTTGAGGTATCCAGGGGGAAAACAGAACATTGTGCTTGATTTAATGCCCTTCTCATGGGATTTACTCTTGGCAAAGTGCCTGTGTGGTTTATGTCAGAAGGGATACACGATTTGCATGTGGATCCAATGCTCACTGTGAGGTAACTCTTTAGTACTGATGGAGCATAAAAGGAGTGAGCATTCCCTGAATTAAAAATAAATGCACCTGAGAACCACCCTCCACCAGGAGAAAACCAAAGGCCTTCCAGACTCTGGTAGGAGAGGGAGAAAGATGAATATCCACACCTCTCTCCAATATAACCAAAAGCAGTGATGAGAAGAAATTATTATTAGGTTCTGTAATTGGATAATGAGCAGAACAGTGTCAGTGCATGGAAATCTGCAAACAAAAATTTGAAACAAGTACATTTTGGGGTCCTTTTTTGACCTTTTTCTGCCCTTTTGGATCATTTTAGAAACAGACGCTATTTTTTCCAGGTGTGAGATAATTAATAGAGGTAATATATATGGACAAATAACACCTCAATCAGCATGCTCTGTTGCAATCAGATCAGTACCCATCAGAAATTTTCCATGATCCAGTACTTTAAAAAAAAAAAAAAAAAAGCCAAAAACTTTTACAGTAACAAAGCTTGCAAGGTGAAAAAATGTGGTTTTGTTCTACCACTTGAAAGAAAGCATCCCATTGCTGTTCACATGGCTGGAGACTCTGTTCAGGGACAGAACTGCCAGTATCATCATTTTGGATTTAGAAATCTGTAGTGGATGAATGAAATTCCTTCCTCCCTTACAACAGGCGCGGTCTAGGCAACCCAAAGAGACTGCATAGCAGAACCTGGTCCACTGCTATTTACCATGGGTCTACAGATAATAAATAGTACACTGTTTCTTTGGGTAGCCATTCAGGATTAGATCAGCTGTAACAATTACATCTATTTTGCCATTTAGAGAAATTGGGGGACTGAGAGCATTAGGCAGCTCGCTGTCGTTTATGGAGCAAATCGTCTCAGAACTTGCAGAAATAATGCAGGAACAGGGAGAAATACTGTACATCATAACTCCTTGGGACCCCGAAGCGTAGCATTTGTATAGAATTAGTAGCTTTCCTTGTTGGTATGACAAAAGAAAATTAAAAATCCCTGCCAATATAACAAATCTCTGAACGACGATGGAGCTTTGCAAAGACAGTAACAACTCCTCCCTCCACAGCATGAAAATGATGGAGATCAATACAACTTAAGGGTGATGCGTGCCAAGCTCTCATTTTTTTCGCACAGCATCCTTCATATAAACTGGGTCCGAAGTAAGCCAGCAGACACGTAGAAACAAGCAAAAACCATGCAGCCAACCTAACTTCAGTTTGAAAGAGATGGATTCAGACACAATTTGAGAGGAAATGAAGGAGCCTGTTTCAGAACTGACCTGGAAGCTGCAAATCACGAACAGACTGTGGTCCAGCGGGTCGTCTGCTCTATGTATAGTTCCTACAAAGTTAAAGGTAAGCAAGGAGAGTCAAGCTTCTGGATATACGCTACTATGAATCCACAGGCATTTTTAAAAGCATCCAAAGGCCAGCATTTCATTCGAGAAAGCAGAAAGAAAAGGAGGAGGGGAAAAAAAATGGCCATTTTTTTTTTTTTCTGTTTCTTGATACCTTTCGGTGCATTTGTATAATATCTAACATAGTGGGATCCCGCTGTGATTGGGCTTTGCCCGTGACACTGTAAAAGTACTAACAGGCTTACTGAAATTAGTAAACTCATAATGGCTTCAAAGGGCTTTGCCTCAAGGCAGGGAACAATTTCTGGAGCCTGTTTTTCTTCAAATTCTAACCTCTGTTTTCTGTGCAAATATCACCTTCCTCCTATTCATACCTCTTATGCAGGGACAGGTCACTCAGAGAGACAGCTGCTGGTGAAGGAAAGCAGGAGTAAAGCAGTATTTGGTACCAAAGCAGTATGCCTTGCTGAGGACAGTAACTGCAGCACTCTCCCAAGGACTGGTAAAATCTAACTATGAACAAACAAAACTAATCTGGGAGAAGAGAGAAGGCTGGAAGGGTTTTCACTGGAATCTAGCTGGTGTCCAAACACTCGCTGTGAGTTCTGTCGAGAAATTCTACATCTTTAGCAAAAATAATATGCAGAGTTATTTGCAAATGAATTCTGACTGTTCCTTCCTGCTGTGCAACTCTTCATCAGTTATTCTCATCTCCCTTTTCCTCTCCCTCTACAACTTGCATTACTTTTTCAAAATGTATCCCTTGAGAAACAGGATTTAGTTTCATCCTGGTTTTTGGGGAGGGGGGAAAAGGAATGGCAATTAATATTCTTTCATTGGTTTGCATATGCTCACATGTTAGAAGCGTTCGATAGACCTGGGGTCCATACTGAGAAAATTTTCCCTTTCACCATGCAGAAATTTTATGGAGGAAAGGAAGGGTTTTCTCCCTGAACAGGGACAGAGTTAGGAGATGGGATAGTCTCTTCCCTGTACACAAAGAATTTTGGTTTCCAGCTGCCTTTCCTGGCCTGCTGCGTTCTTCCTAAACAGAAAAAATCCAGTTGTTATTTTTATTCCTGTTTAGTCCCCAGCCCTCTTCTCTCTTTTCGTTTTGGGCATAGTCTAATGCGCACAGAGGCAGTGACTCCAACACCGAGTGACGGAGGTGCCTGGATCAGAAGATCCTGACATTATTTGTATTTGATTGGGGGGGTGGGGAGGGAGGGTGGTGGAGAAAAACAGGACTTATGTAAACCTCTGCAGGTATCGATTAGCTTATTTTAAAAATAAAGGGAAGGGTTGCTGTTGATACGCGTTAGTGGAGAAAATCTGCCTTTACTGCAGGCAGGGAGCTGAGCTTTTATACTCGTCATTTCTGCACCTAGAGTCACAGAAAAGATCCCTATAATAATGAAGAAATACAAACCTCCGTATTTTATAAATAGCGATCTGCAGACCCTAAGTGAATACAGGGATGCAATTCACTCCAGGATTTCTGCAGCTGTTAATAAATCACTCGGGCTGCACCCTGGCAGCTTATGACATCAGCAGATCCCCTCAAGTGAATTACAGCCATAAATTTACATAGAGGAGGCCATCTATCATATATTATTGACCATCTGTTACTATGGATATGTACATTTTTGATAAATTAACAAGACGTGGATAGAAACCGTCTTTCGTTTGATTCCCGTGTACATTCACTCGCCACGTTCAACTTCGGGGTTGCAAACCGACGCGCGACGCGAGCCAGAGGCGATCGCGCGCCGACGGCGACGGCACGGCTCGCGGCAAACTTAGCAAGGCACCGCCGGGAGTGCTCAAGGCCACGCTCCTGCCCGGACGGACGGGATTGATCCTCTCAGAGGTGTCACGGGAAGGTAGTTACTCACTCAGCACGCAAAGGGAACAAATTCTCTGCGTGCCCACGCCGATGGAAAAGCGTCGTTTGCGACGTGAAACCTGTTACCCCTTTGCAAAACATCGTTTCTTCCCAACAGTAAAAGTAACGGCTACAGGCATCTGCTCGCTGTAAACAGAAGGTAAAACATTCCCATAAATGAAAGATAAAGCTCATTACACCTGATGATTTACTTCGGCTCCATCCTTGTATTTCTTGCCGTTTCCTCATGCTTCTACTTCACTGGTTGTTGTTGCTGGGCTCTTAAAATCGGCAGAGCTGACGGTAGGGATTTGGGCACAGTATTTCCAGTTTAAAATCCCAACGTACGTTACAGCACAAGACAGGGTGTGCTCTAGAACTTTCCCTGCAGGAAGGTGTCTTACAGCCTGGCAGGCCTGCTAAAGAGCCAGAACATATATGACAACTCGGCTTTGGTATTGGCACGTAAACGCTCCCAGATGTCCGTTTCAGAAACGCCTGCACCGGGTCTATGTACGAGTACGGCAGAACAAAACTAAGCGGAAAAAAAGAAAACCCAAACAA
>VZTL01039509.1:3442-13596 GCA_013400535.1 Scopus umbretta
GGGGGAACCGCGACGGAAGGGCTCGGGAGTGGGGATGGAGTGGGAGAGGGCAGACCCCCCGAGCCTGCGGTGGCCGGGGAGGGATGCGCGGGGGTGCTCCCGCGGCGGGCGAGAAAGGTTGGCCAGCTCCAAGCCCCCGTGTAGCCCCAATAACAGAAAATAACCGGGGGAAGGAAATCACAGCGTTCAGTTTTGAAAGAAAAATGACACTGCCTCAGCGGCAAGATGGGGCCTGTGTCTGTCACCCCTCCCACCCAGTCGCCTCCTCTGCTTCCCGCCTGCCTCGGGCTGAAACCGTCACGGCCGCAGGTCGCCTAGGCAAAGAAACCAGAAATAATACGCGACCGCCCAAAACGGGGGTGTGTGTGCGGGGGGGAGCCCTGGGTAGGAGCGCCCGCGGGGCGAGAAGCGGAAAGGCACCGGGGCTCCACCGGGGGCAAGGGCAGCAGGACGCCCGGGGAAGGAAAGAAAGTCGGCGGGGGCGAGGTGGCCGCTGGCTGAGCACCGAGAGGACCGACGCGGCTTGCCGGACGAGGACGTGGTGCACGTCTCGTTAGGGGATGAACCCCCGAGTTACCGCACTGACGTTTTAAGACAAACACTTATTTTAAAGGGAAGGAGCAGCCTCGCGGAAAAGTAAGCGGTGCTGCCAAACCGCTGACAAATAAAAACCATCCAAGAAGAGCCCCGGTGCCTTTCTGACCCGCCGCCGCTTCTCCCGCCCGGTTTCCTCCTCTGTTTCCTTTCGCAGCGGCAGCAGCGCAGCTCTTCCCCCGGAATCGCCGCAATGCATTTTACCTCAGCGCTCAGCTCGGGAGCCGGGGGAGCCGCCCCGTGTAAACACCGGGCGTGCGCCCTCGGGGCTGAGGCGAGAGCCGGNTCCCCCGGCGCCGGCAGCCGCCGCGTCCCGCCGCCCGGGCCTCCTCCTCCTCGGGCGCTCGCCGCTGGGATTAGGCAGCATAACCCGCGCTTGTTTACCAGCTTAATTGCTCGGGTTTAATTGCCTGGGAAGCTATCCCACATTGCGAAGTACGCCGGAGCCACAACGTGCGGATGAAACTGGCTGAACCTTGACGACGCTGGTGTGCTTGCTAGTACGCCAGGAGCTGGTCGAAGGATGTTTTGAAAAAATACGTCTTCGGCAAACAAAATTCTTGAAAAAATACAGTAACAGAACCGTACGCCTTACGAGGTCAGTGCCTTGCAGTCACATTCCTGGGCAAACACCTCTGGAGAGGACGTCAACTATTCACTGGTTTCTGTCTCTCCTCGGTCCCTTTCCTCTTCACTCTCTCTTCACAGGATCCTGCCGGCATCCTGGAAAAAGGACGGGCAATACTGTACACCACATCTTACTTGCTTCTCTTCTCCAGCCCCTTTTCTTCTTACGATTTTAGGACTGAAACTGGAAATGATGAATGTGTTTTCTTCACCCCAAACCCATCCATCTATCCAAGCACTCAGTTTCTTCCAGCCTAAACTTCCCGGTCCCTTCAACTACTCTTTTCACCCCTAGCCTCTCCCTGCTCACTGGTTTCTTCCTCTGTCAATGCAGGTGTGCTGTGATCACTCCATACACAACACAAATTGCTGCTCTGCTTTCATTCTTCTCTTCAGCTACATTATCTTTGCGTTGAAAACTTACAGACATTGTTTAAGGATCCTCTTCTTCTAATTTTAATTTAATGACTTCCAGTCTGTCGTTTAGTTCCCCACTGAGACTGAGCAAAGCCTCTAGCAACTTCTTATTCTTCACTGGACCTCAATAGCTCAACTATTTCTTGACCTTTTTTGTGCCACTTAGATACTGGCATAGACACTCCTACTTATGCTGTCTCATCTGCCAGCTCCAAATCTACTGGGGGGCTACATGAAGAAGGAAGTAGGCTTTAGCCTCCTATGGTGGACTTCATCTCCCAGTTCCCTTTTGGGGCCATAGGAACTTGCATGGTGCCAGCAAGGTGCTGTGGTTTTTCTTCAACTCCCTAATTTGGAAATGGACAGTAAGGAAAACTCATGCTGCTAGGCAGAAACCACATCTTCTGTACATTTGAAATCCACTGCCCGCTGTTGGAAATCCACTGCTATGGGTCAGCCACCTATTTAACAACAAATACTTGATTTCATATGTTCAGCACCCAGAGAGTCACAGAACGCATGGAGAATTTCCTTATGTGTCACTGGGACCTTTTAGACACTGTTACCTAAAGATTTCTATATCACATTATCCACAGCTTTTGCAAATCTGTCCTCTCCTGTTGTTCTTGCTGTCTCTTTGCCTAATCTGTTGTTTCTATTTGATAATTTGGGAGCAGTAGAGATCTTGCCTCATATTCAGTGTAAAAGAGGCAAAAACCATACAGTCATGATTCAGCAAACTTAAAGCCATCTTTACAGCACAGGTTTTTTTTTGTTGGGCTTTTCTTTTTATTATTATTCTTTTTTAAAGTAGTATTTTGTCAGGTTCAACAACATGTTTGGTCTTGCAAAAGACGACTGTGGCTGGTGTCATGTGGACAATTAAAAGGATTTAATTCCTATGCAGATCACTTCTAAGTGTATTACACAGCTCTAACTAGTCTCTTCTCATTTTATCTCTAGGCTGCTAGCCAGCTGGCTTACTAGGTCTAAATTAAAGATCCCATCTTCCCTTAATAAATTCTCTCGAACCATTAGCAATCACTTTTCTCCTCATCACTCAAATCCAGCATTTCTGCCTTTAAAGTCATGAATCGTGATGATGCCCAATGATGAGATTTTTAAGAAAAAGGTGTTTGGGCATCTAGTGAACTGTGCCTTTCCCTATCCCTGGCATGTGTGAGGTGCCATATTAATGAACACATTCTTCTGTATTCAGTATGCTTTGTGGTTACCATCCTCTGATGCTTCCAGAGCTCTCGCTTGTCAGCAGTCACATCTGCTGCCCTGACTCCAAAATGAGTGATACTCTTTTGCTCCACGCATCCATTCTGCTCCATTTTTGCTTCTCTTGCCCCACACAGTCCCCTCCTCAGCTCTGTCTCCTGGCCCCTCACTCATTTCACAAGGTGAGAGCTGTTTGGAAGAGGGGATTTTTACTAAACAGACAGAAATTCCTGAGTGGGCTGGAGTTTCACAGGATCACCATGAGACCAACAAAAATCTTGTCATTTGGGAGGAATTTATAAGAATTACAAACACTGCTTGTTATCTTAGGGTCATCTCTGACTCATTTCTAGCCTTGATGCTACTCTTTCTGTCCATGGCCAAAATTTTACTCCCCTCAGCTTAACCCTGTGTGCCGACTTGTTCTAGCTGTCTCCAGTGCAAATAATGCAGACTAAATCTGGTCTGGTTATCTGTCATTTCTTTTCTGCCTCCCTGGAGATGAGGAAAGAGGATTGCGATCTCAAATTGTGACCGATGAGCTCAAATTTGGGGGATATACGGAACTACTGCTAATTTAGGCATTACTTTCCATGGCACCTTTGTTCTGCTAAGAAAGAATATCTACAGTAGCTGAGAAGACTCTCTTCGTAGTCAATTCAGGGAACTAATCACATAGGTAAGTTAAATTAGAGTCACTGAATAGCCTATATACTGATTCTTTAGTGACTGGGAAGGTCACACAAACATTTTACTGTGAGGAACCAGGAATATTGAGGGAAATTCTGCCCCACCTTTTTAAAACTTAAACAGAAATAATTATATCTAGAAAAAAGAAATTTGGTAATGGGACTAATAGTACACTGCTTTATGGTGACTTTTCTTACAGAAGCCCCATTTGCAAGTACGAGTCAAACTGTATACCGTTTTAGTGAGAATTAGGTTGACGAGAAGCTTTCCTGCTATATGTATGTTTGTCAATATAGGACAGAACCAGCATATTCTTTTTCTCTTCTCCTGTCCCCTCACCTGACTCCCCACTCCCACTGCCCTTGCAGGAGCTTCTGGTATGCTAGTGTTTAAAATTAAACCCAGTTTTCTATTAAGTATTTAACTTCAAGAGCATTTCCAGAAGTTGAAGAGCCATATAAAGGATGGAAAATATGAAACATAATTAATATTGGGCAAGTAGACTATGATCCTCAGATAATGGTTAGTGGTGGAAGGTCTTTGTTAATAAAGGTATTTTAATTATTCTGAATTCATTGAATTGCACTCATCCAATGAAATCTATATTCTTAATTGTTCTGGCAGGGGTCAGAAAAAAATCCCGAGTAGACAAAAAACACATTTAGAGACAGTGTTCAAGATTTTTCCACTTTTAAAAAATTTTAGAAATTATTAAACATCATCTGCGAAGCAGGATTATGATTATGCTGAGATCCTGTATGTGAAATGAAAAGCATGTTTCACCTGTAAGTACAGGAATAAAGGAACAATATAGAGAGTCAGTATAAAAATCAGTACGTTGCTTACTGTTCTCAGGTTTTCTTTCATATACAGAAATGAGCGTAAGAGAACAAGTTTATGCAGAAACTTTCTCAGTTCAAGATGACTTTCTTTTTTTAATCTAAAACAAAAAAATTCTCAAGAGCTATACAAATATAGCAAGCAACTTAATTAACCTTACCTGCCTAAAACATTCAGTAACCCTTTTCCCCCACAAACCTTAAAAGTAAATTGTATCGTGTGGCTAAAATAGTCGTTATATTATCATTCCCAATGAGCTTCACATTTTTGTCCTGAAGAGTAAAGAGCCACTCATTATTTTAATCCAATGTAATCCACTCCCAGTCAAGTACTGGGAGCCATAAAGTAGTCAGCGGTAACAAGTCATCCCTTCCCAAGGGCAAGTCAGGACGACCTGGTAGAGCCTCTTAACCAAGACACCAGCAGTTAGATACCTGCATGACCGACCGCCGCTCCTTCCTTCTCCCCTCCTACCTTGTTGAAGGGGTAAGTTTATGTTTGTTACGTTAGTATACGAAGGTGTATGTCCGCACCTACAAGCCCATTTAAAGAAAAATACTGTTTCTGCATACATTATATGATGTTTCTGACAGTCAGACTATTGGGATCAATACCTTTTGTTCCCAGGATCCTTCCCTGCCACTGAGGCTCACTGGCACACAACAAATCGGATCCATACTCTTAACTGTTCTTAGTTTCCAAACCAAGGTGGCTGCATCCAAGCTGCAAATGGCCACTGGCCTGTGCTAACCCCTGAACTGCCCCTGGGAGTGATGTGGGAACATGCCAACACTGTGTGGAGGACGATTCTAACCATTTAAGACTACCGATGATTGAGTTTTAACATCCAGGAAGTTCCATGGCACTCGTTAAATTTACTAGTACAGATATAACCTTGGAATATAATTCCAACACTTTTGGCTGTAAATGAAAGAAATAGCCTACAATTATTAGTATGCAGAAGCAAGAAAGTTTTGGTCACAACAGTAAATCACCATGACAATCAGCAAATGTGGGCAGCATATGATCCAACTGCACCAACATATGATCTTGCTGCACCAAGACCTTCTGTGCTGTTATATGCAGAACATACATAAAAAGCTGATCATTTTACTTCTGCTTTAAAAACACCGCTGAGCTATATTTATTAACAAGGCTTTGTTGCTAAATTTGCTTTGTTTGATAAATATTAGCAAAACCTGTGGTTTGAGAGGACCTGAAACAAGCTTACAATTATGAAGACTAACTCAGTGGGCTGCAAGTTCTCTTTCTGCTCTCATCAAGAGGAAAGGGTATACACAAAGTAAGGTTAATGAGTAAAAAAAATTATCTAAATTAGAAGTGACAATGAGCCAGAGTTTAATTTCTGTACCAACAAACTTGAGCTAATTTTAATAAATATAGCTAGTTGTTACCAATTTTCATTTAGCCTTATAAAACCTTTCCATGACTAAGACAAGCTACAGGTATTGTATTAATGGCAATTGTATCCTCTCTCTTTTTAATGGGACTACCTGTCAAATCTAGTAAGTATACATAGAGAAGAATACCAAAAAATAGCAAATAGATACACAGATGTCTGAATGCCAAAGGCCAAGGCAAAAACCAATACGAAATCTGCATAACCACACAGAGAGATTTCCATGAAAGCATTTTGTAATTAATAACAAACAAGGACAAAGAAACAAACAAGAAAGCCCAAACGCAGTGATTTCAGTACCTACTCAGGAAATAGCCTGCCTGAGAAAAAAATGTGGTACGTGTTAGTTTCATTCAAACTATTTTCATTGATGGGATACAAAATACAGTCATTCATTGAGTCCATAGTTCTCAAAAGCATAGTGAGCTGTACCTGTGTCATGCCTGACAGCTAGTTGCCTTACCCACGGTTTACAGCCTTTTGTCACAACGAGACTGCAGCCCCCTGTCCAGGGCTGACTCCTAGAGACTGTTTCTCAATGAACAATTGTAATTTCTGCAGGTTTTTAAGTTTAGACCTGTAACATCATCTCCTATCCAGAGTGACCACAACTTTCTGTCGTTCCAACAATAAATTTTCTTTGATTTCAGCTGTGACTGAGACACCTGAGGAAGTGAAGAGGGGAGAGAGGACGGTGAGTCTTAGGGCAGAAAGCTGGGAAACAACTGTCTCTGGAGAACTGAAAGCCAGCATTACATGGAGCAAACAATAACACTGGAGAAAGGGCAACAGGACAGGTATCTTCGCTATGGGAAACTTTTATTCTACAAATAGTACTCGTGGCATGTTATTTCTTCTCAGCATTAAAGGAGAACATGCATGTACTGAAAACTGCCCACAAAGCATTTGAGAGCTTGTTTGTTTTAGCCTTTCTTTTTTTCCACATTTATCCTGTTAAATGTCCTAACCAGACTGTGTTTATATGTATCCTTAAGCAAGCCACAACTGTTGCTAGCTACATATCATCTTTATAGTCCCATTATCTCCGGTTCTCTGAATTCAGCCTGGCCCATGGAGTACCTTGTAGTATTTAACACTTGCTGGTAAGGAGTCTTCTCAAAACCTTCTAATCAATGTGCCCTGAATGCAAGATAAATATTTAGCTGCTCAATTATAGTGACTTACCCATTCATTTTCATGACTAGCTATGTAACATCAGCTTCAACGTAGAGCCTCAGGTGCTGTCTGAAAAGTAGGGTTTTAACAATCTCAGCTATGCAGAAGCTGTCTCTTAAATGTTTGTATATTATAGTTATACAAAAAAAAAAAAACCCAGATCAATGTCTAGAGTGTTCTTTTGCATTTCAGAATGGTTTTTATATATTTTTCTTTTTACAGTAATATCATTGAAGATGCTGAATTAGAAAACTGTCTCATGAAAAAAAGATGTTATTCTGTTTCTTCTAAAGAAAATTCCCTTATTTATAATTTGTATTCTACATTATATATGTAACTTTGTAATGTCCCTGACATAAAATATTGAAGGGGGGGAAAAAAGCTATCATGGTCATTCTTGGTAATAAAAGATCTTTTAAAAAGAAGTGTTTATTTTTAGTGTATGTCTTTAATTTTCTAGAAAACAGTACATTAAAACAGCTTCAAAAAATGCACAGTGCCAGTTTTTATGACCGTCAGTGCTCTTAGCAATTCCAGTGATCTCAGCACAATAGTGTTCAGAATGGTTTCTTCAGTGTTTCACACAAATATTCTTCCTGCATCCCTATAGCTACAGTAGATTGCATTACCAAAATATCACAAAGCTTTAGAAGTTTATCATTTCCCCTGAATAGTCAATGGAGCTGCTATCTAGTCCATCTGTCAGAGATTAAAAGTTGCTCATTTCAGAGGTATAAAATATTGCTGGTTTATTTCTGAGGGTGTAGATCTGGAGCCAGTTTTCAGCTTCTTTCATAAGGAAGGCTTACCAAATGAGATATCCTACAGGCAGCAAGTCTGCAGCAAGCATGAATTGTTCATCCAGGATTTCTCTTATAAGAATTGCCTGACTCTACACTTGGTAAGTTTGGGTCTGGGCTCTTTCAGGTTACAAAAATAAGGGTGAGATTTCTCTAGTAACGGGAAGCATGATAGATGGTCAAAAGTAGTTGATAATCCTTACAAGGAACACAAGACAATCTTTTCAAGTAGAGTGCGATTTGGAAAGAAACCAAACAATAAGCACAGAAATTAGGGTCTCATCCATGTTAAGAATGAAACAAACAGCTGCAAGTTGGTCTAGCTGAACCCTTCAGCTGACATTCAGGCTTGGCTTAAGGTGGCTGGTGGTCTGCATAATGGGAGATGTTTTGTTTCGGTGATTTGTTTCAAGCATGTTGCCAAAGATGGAAGAAATAATTTCTGATCTTGTTTCTACCTCAACCCTGAAAGAATCAGAAGTTACAGCTGAAGGTTACTTCAGTTACTGAAGTTATCTTATTGACTGAAATGCAACAACTCTGTTACATTTTCTTTTTTCTGTTATCTAGTAAGCATTCCTACTGTCCCTGCTAAAAATATAAGTAGTTACAACATTATGCAGTGAATTGAGTTTATGTTACATCCAGTTCCATCAGATCGGAAAATGTGGCAAATAGTCTTGTGCATGCGCAGTAATAAGAGAACACCATGGTTTTTTTTGGTGCAATTATCCATTTGTTATCTGCTAAACGTAATTAAGCATTTCTACACAATCTTGAGACATTTAATAGCAAAGAAGTCTTGTGGCATTTTATCAGAGTCACAGACCTTTTAAAGTCTTACTCTCTAAAAGTGGGTTTCATACAGGACAGTCCTAAAAATGCAACCAGAATTGAACAGGAAGATAAAACTGATGAAAAAGAAGGAGAATAAGCACAGCAGACAAGGACATCTGGAAATAATAATAAGCCAATAGTTAAAAGAGGTGGTTATCGAAGAGAAAACTGGCCATGGCTAAGGAGAAACTTGTGACCAAAAAGAAGACATTAAAAAAAAAGAAAAAGTGAAAAAAAGAGACAAAAGAGAAAATCACAGAGTTCCACTAGTAGCTCATAGAACCATGGAAGCTATTATTTCGTAATAGTTAATTTAGGAAAGTCACTGTAGGTTCTAGTGATCTGTATGTTGTTACATTAAAAAGACCTTTCTTAGTGTTTTTCATGGCAGTACAGTGGCAGAGGGCCATACAAGGTATTTTACAGATTTAACAGTGTATGTATGCGTGAGCTGCAGCATCTGGGTCATTGCCAACATCTAGGCTCCACTTAATTTCCTAGGTAGATGTTGCCTTTTATGCCCATGTTCTAGAATCAACCAGCCCAAAAAATGGACAAAGAAAGGGAAAGATATAGGAATAATCTTCAGCATGTTCCCGTAGAGTCTTCTGGTGGCCTGTTGGCTCTGTAGAGCATCTTGTGAATTTACAGTTCTTCCTCAGTGAAGCCCTCAGGGAAGGTCATACACAGGGAAACCTCCACCTCCCCCCCCACCCAGTCCTTCTGCAGTAAACTGAAAAAAGAAAGCCTTTCTAAAAGGAGACCTGAAAAGAAATTTACTTTGGGATATTAGTCTTCCTGTAGGAACCTCTCCCCAGCCACAATTGTTTCAGCAGTCCATGTTCCAGAATGTTATGGCTAGATAATGTTTGTTCAAGACATATTGCTACCCTTGTATAAAATATTTAGGTCATTCCCATAACATTCTCAATATGTAGCAAATATGTATTTCATGGTCTCCATTGTTTAAGGCCAGAGTTTCAACTAAAGTCATGACAACATTTATAATGGACACAATGAGGCAGTTATCTTGATCAGGGAAGAATCTGGCAGTTGCCTTGTGTGTGTTTCCCCCTTGTTTTCTTTCCCTTTGTAGCTACACAGATGGAAGAAATACAGCTCAGTGGTTTTTTTGCCCTTCATCTCAAAATTTTCTATTGTAGGCAGAGCAGAACAAAGAAAACTGCCAGTTTAGGATTTCTGGCCTAAAATGTTACAGTTCCTGATGGTTGATTATAACACTTTCATCTAATAAAAGCGGTTCAGGTGACCTGCAGCCATGACTTTAAGGTGACCATATTTCTAACCGTCAGGAACAGTTTCTTGTTGTTTACACTAGAAGAAGAAACATGAATAGGAAGGAAAGTCAGCGTGTGCTGTGCATCAGGGTAGCTGAACTGCAGGATCAATTGCAAACTACTCCAGCTTGGTAGTCTAAATGCAACTCAAGAAGAGATATATGATAAATACTTTTGTAATTTCATACTTTTCTAAGGAGTGATAGGATTCAGAAAAAAAAAAAAACA
>VZTL01039516.1:0-12426 GCA_013400535.1 Scopus umbretta
AAGCTAGCTACACAAGTGTACTGCATGTATCTACCACTCATTCATTCAAGCAATACACTACCCGTATACCCCAGACTAAAAACTATAAGCTTTCCTGAAAAAAAAAAGACAAAAAAATCCCCAAACTAAAAAAAACCAAACCAACAAACAAAAAAAAAACCCCCAAAAAACCCCAAACCCAGAAAACTCTACTTCTTTCCAAGTTAGAAAGATACATTCAGTTTCCTTCCACATTAATGAGGGTTGCTTTTTCTGCTTTTCCAGGTAAAACACAGGTTATGGGTGAAATCAAGATTGCATTAAAGAAGGAAATGAAGACAGATGGAGAACAGCTGATAGTAGAAATCCTTCAGTGCAGAAATATCACATACAAATTTAAATCTCCAGATCATCTACCAGGTATCACACAGAAACCAGCTTCATGATACTTTGAGAATGTTAAGTAGGATGTATCTGAAGTCATTTAACGTCACCACCAAAATGGGAAAGAACATTTTTTCCTAATCAGAATGACACATTCTATAGGATTCTTTTTGAAGTACTTTTTTCTCTTATGAGCAGCTTTAATTAAAGTAAAAATATTTTGTAGAAACAAATTAACTCTCAGAAGTTAATCCTCTTTTTTAGTTTGCTTTTGATCATTAAAAATTAATCTTTTTTAACTTTAATAAAAATGATAACTCCCTATGTTATTAAAGAACAATCATATCTAGTAAAAATTGTATTTTGGTGAAAAAGCTTTTTAAAAATTAAAAACTCATGTCAGTAATAATATTTTCATACATACATAAAGACATCAAGGTATTTGTTCCTTTAATGACAGTATTGTAAACAGAAAGTAATTCCCTTGGATTTAATGGGATGGTTCCATTTCTACACCATGTGAATGAGAACAGAATGTGGCTCTGTAAAGTACCATGCTCTGTTTCTTCACAACACTTTCCCTCTGTTCAAACCATTAGTAACAATGATTATTTAAAAGCTTCTGTATTTAACTCATTGAACTGTTCTTCCCCAGACCTGTATGTGAAGCTGTATGTTGTCAATATCTCTACCCAAAAGAGAGTAATTAAGAAGAAAACCAGGGTATGCAGGCATGACCGAGAGCCTTCATTCAATGAAACATTTAGATTTAGCTTGAGTCCTGCTGGGCATTCTCTTCAGGTAATTCTGCATTAATTACATTCTGCATTAAAACCTAATTTTTGGTTGTTGTCCATGCTGTGCTATGGGCATTTGAGATCAATCTTCTACCCCAGTTGTTTGCTGAAAAGATAAAATTACAAAGGAAATAACACAACTGCATAATAATGGAAGTATCAGGCTGGAGAAGATTTTAAAAGATGGTTTAATCTATCACCCCACACTGAGGAAGGGTATTTATAGAGCAGGCCTGAACATTTTAGGTTTGATCTGTTCTTAGAATCCCCTAGAGAAGGAAGTTATGCGTGCCTTCCAAAAATACTTTTTCTATATATTTAGAAAGTTTAGTGTAATATCTAACTTAAATATGCCATATTTTAAAATTAAGTTAACTTATCCTTAAGTATCCTCACAAAATACAGGGGAAAGTGAAATATTTGCTGGTACATTTATAAAGAAGATGATGGTATTTTCAGTCGGTGGCACATCAAATGATGTGTGGAACTGATTCAGGGAATGGTCCCTCTTCTGTGTTTTAGTTGCTTTAGATAGATTTGATCATTTGGTCAGATATGCTTTTTTAGACAAGTAAGATTCTCTTTACCCACCTTCATTCACTTCTGCATGAGTAGGTAACTAATAAGCTAGAGGAAGCCAGATATTCAGGCTTCCTCTAGTCAGTGGAAAGGAATAGACAATTCCAGGGGTATCCGCATGCTATTCTTAAAAGTAAGTGGGAGGAATCATTGGGCATACCAACATCCACTTATTGTGCCTTTAAATCTGGAAGACCGACAAGCCAGAAGTAAACAATCCAGCTACATTTTGCTGACTAAAGTTAGACTGCATTATTTAAGTGCTTATGTTAGGCTTATTGGTTGTGTCATTAAAATTAAAGCCAAAATGGATGTTGCTTACAAAACAAGGCCAACAGAAATAGATACTCTTTTCCCTGTGTTAAGGTGTCCTAATTATTGATTCAATAGACTCAGTAAAAGACTATTTAAGATGTTATATTGCCAGAGAAAGTCCAGAGTGGTCAAAAAGTCTTGCCAAAGTTTAGAGCAAAAATTCTGTAGAAACTTTCCTTCCAGTGGTGGTTTGAAGAGGAAACCATAAGGGGTGAGTAGACCCGTAAAGAACACCACACAGAATCCTATGGAAAAATAAGCCATCACGTTGTTAAAGAGGGAGATAGTGAGGGAGGTAGTCATAGGAACAGTCAGCCTGAGACTTGGCAACATTTCCCCAGAAACTCTGTGATACATACTGGTTCTGCACACCAGACCTAAGAGAACAAATCCTGTAAAAGTAGCAAGGAACAAGTTTAAAACAAACAAAAAGGTGTTTCTTCTTGACACAACTTGGAGTTTGAGCTGTAAAATTTATTGCCATAATATATTGTGGATGTTAAACCTGTTCATGGAAAAAGTAACTGGGAAAATGATTGGACAAATTCATGGCCAAAATGCCTTATAGTCAGTTAAATACAAACATGCCACTTGGACTCAGGAAGTTGGTGGTCCACAGGTGATAGTAGGTATTTTGGGAAAGTGTCACTACATGATTACCCTGTTCTTATATTCTGCCTTACACACTGCCCTATATACTTTTGGCAACAGGATATTTGCCTGGAGAGATCTCTGATCTCACTCAGTACATCTGTTTTTATATGCTCTTCATACTTATACGTCAATCTGTTCCTATGACAAAGCATGAAGCTGGCTGATTTGGATGCTGAATTTGAGTGATGAACATTTAGGGGCAAAGAGCTGGACATTGTCAAAAGAGATTTGGGGGAGAGGGTAAGGAAACAAAACCAGAATGTATAGAACAAAAATGGAACTGGGAGATTAAGGGAGGAAATAAGTTCAGAGAAGGGGACTAAGATGAGATCAAACATGGTAATCAAAGAAGGTACATTGTAAAGAGATGAGAACCAACAGAAGGCAAAAATTAGGGCAAGAGTCTGCACTCTAAAAATCAACAAGAACTGTGAATACTAAGCATAATAATGGGACAATGGGTTATTGGGAAAAACAAAAAAAAGAAAAAAAAAGAAAAAAGAAGAGAGGAGAGGGAGAGAAGAGGAGAGGAGAGGGAAAGGACAGGAAAAAGCTAGAATCATCTGATCAAGAGTGTTGGGAATAAGGAAAAAATTCCTAAGGATTAGAAACGGAGACTAGCTGATACCAGACAACAAGGCTGGAATTTAAAGCCTGGTGCAGGGAAGAACCAAGGCTGAGAGATAGAAAAGCTAGAGAAGACAGATACCAGGGATTCAGCTAGGTGGAGTGGAGAGAAGGATCAAGGACAGAAGTGATGGAAAATTTCTGTTAGAAATTTTTTTCTGTCCCCAAACTGTTGATGTGTCAGAATGAAAACATTCCACAGAAAACATTTTGACAAGCTTCAGACAGGCACTTGCCTCAGCCCCTGGCAGCTTGCTCGCTCACTTCCCCAAATTTCTCTGTTCCTTGGCAACCCACCTGGGACCCTTCTGGAAAGCACTAAGCTTCTGGCTCCTTCGCCTTGTTCCCTAGCTGGCTGCTGGCTGACTGGCTCACTGCAATTAGAAATACATAACGTCCTATGTGAGGATAATCAGAAAAACCCAGAAGAATGTTTTTCACAGATGTTCTGGTTTGGCTTGCCAGCTTCTGGGCTGCCTGTTTCTTCAGGAAACACTGAACCAAGTGACCTAGAAGCCACCGGCAATGGAGGAAGGCTGCCTGTTTTCCCCAAGGATGAGCTTTCTGATGAGTGAAATAAAGTGGGGTTCCTAATAGCTCAGTGCCTAAGGGTCATTTGGTCTTCCCTCATCAAACCTGTTGACCGAAGAACATGTAGGTGTCTAATCCATCCAGGTACATACCTTACTTGCTGATTGATATAAAAATTGTCCAGGGAACTGGGAAGCTCATCCAGGAAAAATCATTGCAAATTTCTCCCCCCCTTCCTTTTTTTTTCTAAATTTCCATTGTACTGTAAAGTTTGCATTTTTTACTTTGTTTCCCAAATCAGAATGGAACATTTTCAAAAATGTGAAAGTTCTTGATTGCTGGAAACTCTAGTTCTTCTATAGTTCTGTTACATATCTATTGCTGTATGGTCTCTTCCAGCATCTTAGTGGAGTACAAAATCCTTGAGTCCTGCCATTCTTTCTTTAGCCTAGATCTGTGAAACCAAGCAACAAAGTGCCCTATTTTCTCTCCTGCTGGTTCACACAGAGGGTGACAGCTTCCTACTGTTATCAGTCACCTCCCTTGCTTGTTGCTGGAGGTCTGCTCAGTGACTTTGAATATTATAAACCTGCTGCTAATCCTATCATGGAAGTGCAATTTTTCATGAGTTCTTTTTCTTTTTGGAAAACCTAGGAAGTTGATTAAAAAGAGAGAAGTGTTGAGCTTGTTAATTCAGGTACTCAATAATTAAGAAATGCTAGAATTTATCTGACTGTGTAACTATATCTCATCCCCTGAAGTGTATATATTATCAAATTTCTCCCAGAGACACATAGAATGAATCTATAGATCCACAGAATGAATCAGGTCCTTCAGAGAAGGCTATTGCTTGCATGGTATGAACCTGCTTAGCTGGAAAACGTGTGCCTGTGTGATACATCAGAAAGAGTCTTGAACACCCAGCCTGCATAGCTTACAGAAGTGACAGGGCTATTTCTCACCGTTCCCACTCTCGGTGGCTGGGCAAGCAAGAGGCGTAAGACCAGACACACACAATACTGTGGCTTTCAAGAGGAATGACATTTCAGACCATCTCTACCTTTTAGGTTAGACTACCGCTTGCTTAGGTCAGAAACCAGATCTCTAGACTTTCTCACGCGAGTCTGCCCTGAGTTACAGCCTATATGCAGAGCAACCTCTAACTTCCATACACTTAAAAAGGGCTGGTACTTACCCTGCATAAAGCTATACCCTGTAACTTAAAACCTGACCTTGTGTTTGTCTTTGGTAACCAGCAGGTGAACAAATTGCTCACTAAAGTTCAAGATTGTCACCTAGCTGCTACATCCCATGATAATAAAATGGAAGAGAAGGGAGGTTCAATTTTCACAGGGCTTCCGTTCTGTTGGAAAGATGACTCTATATAAAGGGTTATGGTCAGTGTTTCTCTCCTCCTATGTGGGTACCAAAAGAGAGCTCAAAATTTCTTAATCTTTCATGTTTGCCAGCAAATGCAGTATGTTACTATACACAATGATAATTATTTTTTGTTATTATTATTTTCCCAGATTTTGCTTGTCTCCAATGGAGGGAAGTTTATGAAAAAGACACTGATCGGGGAAGCTTATATCTGGCTTGACAAAGTGGATCTAAGGAAAAGAATAGTAAACTGGCACAAACTGTTGGTCAGCTCCACACAAACACACTGAGGAGAGCTGTCTGCTTAGGGCACAAAACCTGCAGAGTCTGCTATAAACAGCATCACTCCAAGACTATAGTTTGATAATCATTGTGTTTAGCTAGTCTTTCAGAATACAAAGTAGAAAAGAGCAGTCTCTGGGCTACATAGCACACTTAAATGAGGGCTAGTACACTTGTTTTGCTGCAAAAAACAGCAAAGAAAACCTGGGCCCAGAAGTTAAAGTGAGGCTGTTTGAAACGAAGACTGATACGAGAGGCTCCGTGTTGTTGGACTCTTTGTGAAGAGAGTAACTGTGAAGGAAATAACGAAGGCTGGAAGGCAGGTGTTAATGCAGAGTTCAGCTGCAGCTGGAGGTAGCGTGATGGAAAGAGCAGTCTGGTTTTCTGTGCAACCAGAAGGAGATCACTTTATGCAAAAGCACCTAGGGTGACTGACTTTTCAAATCTCACTTATCAGAAGTGCAAAACTTGTTCCTCTGCACCTTAGGATCTCTGATAATTTGCTGTAGTGAGATTATGCCACTTGACACAAACTGCAAGGTGTTTGCAAGAGTGGTAATGTTATTTTACATTACTTTTTTTTCCTTCTTTCTTTTTTTTTTCCTTCAGAAACTATGCTGTGAAGAATCAGATCTGATTGTTTCATTTGTTTTTGTGTGTTAACAATTAATATAAACCACTGTCCTAGAATGTAATGGTTAAAACTATATTAATTGTCTATAATTTAGGATGTGGTTTTTCAGAGAAAGGACAGGATATAAAGTGCACTACATCAGGAAGAAAAAATGCTGTTTCAATGTCAGTGACACTGTACTTCACCCTACCCTTTGAATCAGCACTTTTAAAAAAGTTTGGAACTGAAGAGGCTTATTGGGACTAACACAATTATTTCAACTAGTCCTTCCATTTTTCAGCGACCAGTCTTATTCTGAGACTGAACGGAGACGATGAATTCTAGGCTATATTGTGGGCACTTCAGAGCAGTAGACCCACCATGCTAACACCAGCCCGCTCGGTGCAGGGCTCTGTGTCAACACCAGTGACGTGCTTGACATCTAAGGGGAAATGATAGCAGGGTAGTTACTGGCTGGATGCTGTTGCATGAGAATTAAGAATATCCTCTTGCTATCTCAGGTGAACGTCTGAGTATAATCCACTTAACAGCATGGCTTCTCAGTTAGGAAAGAAGTGAACAGGAAGGTAACTTGCGACATTTAAGACTGTGTCAGCACTTCCATGCTGAAAGTCCCACTTTCAGGGGCTAGAAACTGAGCAGTTAGCTCACTTTGGGAAGAAACTGCTGCCTGGGATGGTTTAGGCTGGTTGTTGTATTTTCCCTTGTATCATTTTTGAGGAAGAAGGGA
Source organism: Scopus umbretta (assembly GCA_013400535.1). Lineage (NCBI taxonomy): Eukaryota > Metazoa > Chordata > Aves > Pelecaniformes > Scopidae > Scopus > Scopus umbretta. Next base: position 6,893 of record VZTL01039516.1, read on the forward strand.
GGGCTTTTTCTCCCATTCCTAAAAGTACAGCAGCTTCTTCAAAAAACGAGAATCAATATGGTACCCCTGTTACTCAGAAATAATTTAATTTTTCACAGCTTCATTAAAAAGCTATTTCCCTTGAAATATTACCTCATGACCTTTGCATATTTAAAAAGAAAATGACAAAACTTCTGCACTTCAGACATTTATTTTTCTTGCCCAATAAGGACTTTTCACAAATGTTTTAAAGTACCTCTTATATTTTCTGAATATATGTAGTATACTTCCACAGGTTGTGCAAGACTAACTGAAAATATTCTTTTGGAAAATAATATATGCTTAAAAAAAAGGAAAAATGAGGCTCAGCTTATTCAGAAGCTGGACTGACTGTGAAAAAAGCTATACCGTTTAATCTGGTGACACTTCCCACATACAGTTTTTGATTTATCTTTGTCGACTTAAAATAACAGTGTGGAAAAGGAATATGAGAAGAAACACACAGAAGATATTAATGATACACACATCAAGGAAACTTCTGTTAAGTTGTTGATAACCTGCTGGTAGCCTGCTTAACTTGCAAGCAGAGCAATGTTACCAAAAGCTTATTAGCTATCTTAAAAACAAAACATCACTGACAGTGGAAGTAGGATGTGTGCTTTAATGTTGAATTTTATGCTTTCACCAGTATATGTATGCCCTACCTCTCATATATTTTAAGAACAGTCCTCTGGAGTTATTGTAAACATCCTATATGTTTTGATGTTGTGTATGTTTTTATAAGAAGATAAATACTTCAAAGAAGAAATCCCCGATCAAACCAAAAAAATCCTGTGTGGATATATTTGACATATGTGTTGCTCTTTTGGTGGGTTATTTTGCATTCTTGATGACTATAGTGTGTTCTTTTTTTGAAAAAAGACTTAAAAAAAAAAAAGTCCAGTTTCAATTACTGTGTGAAGTACAAGCCATGAGGTGTGCAATTTTGTGCAAACTGCTGGTAATTTTGTTCTTGCTACGATTTATTATAAGACAGCAAGTCATGCTGGTAGTTGCTATGGAGATTTCCAGCAGGAACAAGCACTATCCGGCTGCCTTACTGGGAAGCCTGTAATCATCACTCTTAATTGAGAAAGCGGACAGGCGTGCTTTGCTCTCACACACATACAAATGTGGCCAATATTTTTATAAAGTAGTTGTGCTGGGTGGTATAGCTGTGGCTGTATGGAACAGTTACCTTTGCGGGGTAATCGGCTGTCGGCAACTGGTTTAGTTCAAGCATCTTTGATTCTCTGAACAACACACAAAATGTTTCTGCACGTTGAAATGGCATTTCGGACTCCCATCATGAAACGCAAAGAGTAGAGTTTGTCAGGAATGCGGCACTGCCTTGGCCAGCTGCAGCAAGGACAAGGCTCCTGTGGTGTCACCTAGGATGGGCTAGTGACAGACCTGGGCCCACGTACTCTCTCTTTTCCGAGGCAGCATCATTCAGAGGTCAGAAGATGCTTCCAAAGTGTGCCAAGTTCCTTTTTTTGACCAAATTTCTAGGTTGTACTGGAATCACTCTATGCAACACAGATTCATGTTTGAATGCATTTTTTTCTTTTTTTTTTCTTGTTTTACGAATGAAGTCAGGAAAAACTCTCTTGTGACTACGTTTTTTAAAAAATAATCAAACAAGGACTATTAGTATTTTTTTACTTTTTTGTATATATCTCAGTATATTTTTTTCACTTTTTTCTCATTAATTTTTGTTTCTCTTATCTGGCCAAAAGTGCTTAGATGTGGCAACAGCTTTTATCATTTCTGGGTGATTGATTATTAATGAGTTCACACATTTCTGCGATTGCTTTGAAGACGCATATTGCAGGGAGGCAATAGCAGAGGCATTTTAACTTTTTTTATTCATAAATCTGCTGAATCAACAGAGATTGAAGCTGCTTCTTTGTTCAAGGCCTTGCGTAGTGGAAACAAGCTGAAAAATGAGCAAAAGCACAGTGTATGTGTTTACAAATGACAGGGATTTCTAATGTTATCATTATTATTATTATTATGCATACAATGAGCAGCAAACAGCCACTTTTATTTTTCCAGGTTAAAACTAGACATGAGAGTTTCTATGATGAATGTTGAGCTAGTTCTTTATCATTACAGTTTAAAGGGATAGTATCCAGGGGCAATGAGAGCTGCTTATTTATTATTACCCATGTTTTTATATCACATGGATCCTGTGTGGAAGAAACAAAAACCCAATCCAAACCAGTTAAAGTCAATAACAACCAATCTGTTGACTGAAACTGGCTTTAAATTAAGGCCTAGGAAATATTTGAGTTATTTTTCTGGATATGGGGTGCTCACATGGTTAGGCTGTGGGATATGGTAGCTGGTAACCAGCTGATATTGATTCTTACTTTGCGGTTGATGATGAAGAAAAGAAGACATCTATTACATTGTAAGCTAGTGTGTGCCCAATAGAGATATTTAATTAGGATTTAGTTTCATGGAGATATCATAAAGATGTTAATAGTATTTTTTTAAATTATTATTTGAATCATAACTGACATTATTTTTAGTACTTTATTTTCATTGCTACAATGTTGAATGTCCCAGATTCCATTATTTGAGTATATATCTAGATATGTACATAGGTATCTATGTGAATAACAGAGAAAATTTACATTTGTGTGAGTGTAACTTATAAAGGTAATGAAACAGAGAGGAAATGTAGTATAAGTATCCACCTACATTGTATTTAAACCTTAGTCCTACATGCCTTGTGAATTTTCAATACACCTGGCATGTAGGATCAGTTGCTCTTTATGAATACATATTGCCTTTAGAAGGAAAATAGAAGGAATAAGTGAAACCGGATACTCTCTCTTTAAATCATAAGAAACATTTTAATGTTTTCTATATGTTCTGTTTTATTATTTTGAAAAGATTAATAAGCAAATATATTAATGAACTCAAAAGTTATAATATATATAGATATCCATAACTCAAAATAGATTATTTGAGTGAAAGTCGTTTTCTTAATTTGTTACCCTGTAAATAAGTATACATTTTTGTAAAACAAATTGAGTTTAAATTATTAACTCCATCTGACATCCAAGCATGTGAATGTGTCCTTATTTGATTGTATCTTATAGATGTTCAGTGATGTGCTCAGGTGCTCAACAATGGCTGACTAGCGTGTGTGCTGTCATGCTACAGACAACGTGTACAGCATACCCAATGTTTAAAAAAATCCAAAAACACCAAAAAACCCACAAAAACACAAAAAAAATGATTAGTCCTTGGAGAAATGTAATGTTTCCACAGTGAATGTTGCATGCATAGATGGTGGTTTGTTGATATTCATTTTGGTTTGAATTTCTTTTGATTTTCATTTTGCTTCCAGATTCATCAGGAAAAAAAAACAAACCACAGACTTGTTCTAAAAGTTGTAAAAACTGAAACAAAATTGGTATGAGAACTGTATAAAAATGCTTGTAAATCTGTCTCAGTTTTCACTTTATGTATAAATCCATGTCATGGTTTTGTGATTGTGTACAGGATGTATCTTGAGAACTTATGCAAATTGTGCTGTATAAAGGCTGTTATCCCAGTCTGACAAATAAATATTTAAAATATCTGGTTTGGTTTCTTTTCCTTAATTAACATGAAAACCTATTTTGCTGGGTCAAATTTCCCACTTGTTGACCACGGTGGTTTTATTGTAAAATTACACACTGCCCATATTCATCTGTCCTACTTCAGCATTAGCTCACCTCCCAGGGTATCACTGATGTCCCACAATTCATTTTGAAATAAGGAATGGTTAGTTCATCAAAACCTTCTTTAAACAAGTCAGAACCAGAATCCACATGCAGCTCGTTGATATCTTCACACAGAATAATCTCTGGCATCCTGCACAAACAACAAATAAATGTGCATACATCAGCATAGCTTAGGAATGTGCAGAGTTTTGTCTCCTCACTGTGAAGAAAAGATGAATTGAAAATGTGGCCTAACTCTGTACCCTTTTAAATATCCGCTCTGTACCTTTTAAGTTCCTGACAAAAACAGAATAAGAAAGCATCTGACAGACCCTAAAGGGATTTTCTGTCTCTTTCCTCCAGTAGAAAGAAGGTTTCCAGGAACAATGTCTTTTAACCCTTATTATAAACAAGAAATCAGTTTCTTTCAGCAATATTTTTTTTATTACTGAATTGTACCTGACTTGTAGAACATCCATGAGGTTTTCCCATAGACCTTGCATTCCTGAGCCACGTCTGGACCTGTATTTATTATATTTCTGTAGTTTCCCTCTTTGATACAAATAATAAAAAAAATTGTGGTCCCCAGAAAAGATAAACTGATGCTTGAGTCTGGCATCTGGAACACATAGCCTGGAATGCTTTCTCTCAGTTGATTTCTTTTTCTCAAAAAATAATGTAGTGAGAAATAGGCAACACCTTTGAGGATGCCTCAGGAAATGAGGTGTCCTTTTTGACATTAGCCTACTTGCTACAGCAGTGACAGAGGCTAATTTCTACTTAATGTTCATCAGGAGCCAAACTCCAGACTTCTGAATACCTACCTGTATTGGGTCTGGCTGGGATGGACTTAATTTTCCCCAGAGCAGCCCTCATAGTGCTGTACTTTGTATCAGTAGCTAGAAAGCTGATGATAACAGACCCGTGTTTTGGCTACTGCTGAGCAGGCTTACACAGCAGTAAGGCTGTCTCTCCAACATTTCCACACATCCCCCCCCCCNCCTCCCCCCCCCCCCACCCCCCCTCGCCCTTTCCAGAAAGCTGGTGGTGGGCAAGATCTTGGGAGGGCACACAGCCAGGACAGCTGAACCAAGCTGACCAAAGGGATATTCCGTACCATATGATGTCAGATCAGCAATAAAAGCTAAGAGAAAAAAGGAGGAAGTGAAGGGTGAGCATCCATTATTTATGTTTGTCTTCTGGAGCAACCGCTACACGTATTGAAGCCCTGCTTCCCGGGAAGTGGCTGGACATTGCCTGCTGATGGGAAGTAGGGAATAAAATATTTGTTTTCCTTTTGCTTCTGTGCATAGCCTTTGCTTTTGCTTTTTATTAAAATGCCTATATCTTGACCCATGAGGGTTTGGGTTTGTTTTTTTCCCCATCTCATTTTCTCCCCTCCTGTCCTGCTGAGGAGAGGAGTGATAGGGCAGCTTGGGGGCACCTGACATCCAGCCAAGGTCAACCCACCACACTGCCTTAATGACGAAGATATATGTTCAGGGTACTTTGGGTGCCTCTCTTTGAAGAAATAGTCGTGGCTATAACCAACACTTCACCCCACAATCAGCCCCAGTTCTCAGCATCCTCTTTATTTTGGTGAGGAAGGTCCCTTCCATCACGGTGGCCCTCTGCAAAAGGTTAGAAAGCATTTGTGAAGTGTTAAGAGCTTCATGGGACAGAAAGCTGACTGGAATTGGCTACTGTGGAAGCTGTAGGTTTATCTGAATCTAGCTCCAGGGAACTAGCTTACAGAAAGAAAATCCCAGTGTCCTTTCACACACACACACACAC
>VZTL01039517.1:0-17032 GCA_013400535.1 Scopus umbretta
AGAACGTTGTTCCTTGTGAGCCACACGTTCAAAACTGTGAAGATCAAAAGAGTCATAAAATCTTTTGGGGGTCAGAATATATAACTACTAGAAGAGATTGACTTTGGGGATAAAAAAGTATTAATCAGAAATTTGTACTATTATTTGCAACTCATACCTGAACCTGTAGTATGTAAATAAACAGCAACTTTAAAGACTTACAGAAACTCTCCAGTATACATAATAAATAAAACTCTGGTTTGTGCAGAAGTTCACAGACACGAGCCAAACAAAAACAAGCACCTACTGCCAAGTGGTGAATATTCAAGAGAGCCTGGATGTCAGAACCTTAGCTACTTGTTACCATTCTTCTTAAATCAAGTCAATAGAGTTTGGCATATTCTATAAGATGTACTTCAATGTGCTGTGTTATTGCTTGTACTATCACAGGTAAACAGGATAACACGGTGCTCATCTGCTAGCTAACATGAAGCATCATGACATTTTTCAGGCTGTTACACAGAAAGAAAATTACCCATGTCCTCATGTCACCCTCCTACAGAACAGATTTATTTAAACAGAAATCTCTTCTCCAAATTTCCATCTTGACTTAATATCCTTCCGATAAGGCATTTTCTCTAGAAGAAGGAATCAAGCAGTCATTCTTAATTCTTAAAATTTGATAGAGATAGAAATGGTGATTCATTACTTTGTCAGCTCTGTATCAGCTCTTGGGTTTGGTACTTTTCCAGTGAAGTTAAAGACAAGGGAAATCAAAGAAAGTTGTTAATCGTGTTCCAGAATATCACAGTTATTCTCAGCTTGGCATTCATTGAAATATTGCTGGCATGAATTCATTGCCTGAAGATGCAACTTGCAAGTGGAAATGGGTCAAGGAAGACCCACACTTGATTTGCCAAAGGACTGCTTTGATGAAAAGACAGAAAATGCATTTGATTCATCTTTCATTTCCCCAATGTCAATTCAAGTCCATTACACAAGGGTAAGTGATTAGAAAAAAAAAAGAGCCTAACGGTTTTCAATGTTTCTGCTGAGCTCAAGAAACGTCTGTATTCTGCTGAATAGTACTAACTTTTGGAGATTTTTCCATCCCCTGAAGACTGTTTCGAAAGCACTTTGACATTTGTAATAATTTTTCTTTCCCTAGCTTGTTTCCACTCCTCGGGCAGATATCTGTATTTAAATTACACATAGCATACAATATAATAATCAATGTGATTTTTAAAAATGCTAAGCAAATAGTTTTCTTTTTTTTTTTCCCTTACATTTCCCCTGTCAAGCAAACTGAGTTTTTATGTACATCACTAAATTTCTCCATACGAATCACTATTTTTTATTACTTCTTTTTTTAACTTTTTTATGGCAATTTCCACACCACACGTGCTAACTTAATACGCAGCCCTCAGTGAAGAGGTTCCAGATTCCTAGGATTAAATGGCAGCTGCATGCAGTTGGGCACAGACCTAACAAAATAACAATAAATTGGTGAAGGAAGTCCTGAAATGATCATGTGCTCCATAGTTCCTTGCCAGTGTTGTCCAGTGAGCTAACCCTTTAAGCAAGACTTCCTTGCTTAAACACTGCCTATTATAAGTTTCCATAAGAAATTAAAATTCTAGTCTCATAGCTGCATTTCTAATCTCTCTCAGCTTAGTTTCTATACTAGGCTTCCTGGAGTTTACTAAGAGCTGAATAATGCAATTAGGAGAAAACAACACAGCCTCACAAGTTTGTCATCTTTTTTCCTCACCAAGAGAGATGACAATTTAAAGGACAGCTTTCAGTTTAGTTTACCAAACTACTCAAAGGACTGGAGTGAAAGTCATTGCAATCCACTGAAGCTAAAGCAATAAAAGAACACTTCTTCCGAAATACAAGCTTTATATATTTAAGTATCCTACAGCTATCTGGAATATAACACAGAATTGACAAACTGTTAAACTGATCTTGAAATGCACTAATGTAAGAATATCAAGAAACAGTAAGAACATAAGGAAAATAGATTGAATGAATAAACGTAGGTAGGAAAAAAATGAGCATTTCATCAGATTAAGATGTGCAATTCAGTGGCACATCCTTGACCTAGTCATAAAATTAAAATGTATTTTCAAGTATTTATGAATTGTATTCAACAGATAATTGATGTTAGGTTTGTACACAGACCAATAAAGAGTTATTAGAAATCAGCACCACTGCAGAACATACAACCATAAACTGAAGAATTTTAGGATTAATGCTAGCATTGCCAGAAAAGAACAGTTCTTACCTATGCCAATAACTGAGAAGATGTCTAAGCACGGACAGCTAACCTAGAACCTTAAAAAGCTTTAATGTTATAACATCTTGTAACAAATATTTTTTTAAAAATAAATTTTTATTTTCATTCATATATATATATATGAGAGTAATATACCATGACTCTCATGGTAATTTCTGCATTTGGAATTAAACTGCACTTTTTTGCCTGTATTTCAGCATCTCACCTTTCAGTATCCTGAAATTATTACTCATTCACAAACTCAGAAGTTCTGATAGGTATTACCACTTATACAAAAATAATTCTCTAAGAAAGTAACATGAGCTATGTATCTTGCAAAAATGTCCCCAATATACAGCTAGTACTATATGTAGAATTCCTGTAGTAAATCATAAAGCATCATTTTCTCATATTGGGAGAATCTGGGGACCCCCAAGTATATAATAATGCAAGTACAATTTAGGACAGGTCAGACAGTTTTATTAACCATGGTCACAGTGAAAGAACATTTGCCCAGCATCTCCCCCTCTGCTCCCCTGTTCTCACCCAAGTGATTGCAGAGACCCAACTGATATACTGTTTCAGAAAAGAAAGAAAGAGGTGAGGAAAAATAATCCCATCAATGTTCACAAAGCTGGGTATCCATCCCTGCAAGGGATGGACTCCTTAAGTAGCTTGCTAACTGCCAAGGATTCAAACAGTAAATAAAATAACAACATGGAGAGATGGCTCTTGATGGAGTCTACAGGAGTGGCAAAACCAGTATTATCTTAGCTCAGAAGTGGGGAGTTGGAAACAATCACAGACTGTTAGGTTTTAGTAAGAAAGCAACGTTCTTTTAGCAAAGATAACTTCTTAGCCAGTCTTCTCAATCTTAAATATTAATCATTTTACAACCATACTTATAAAGCTTCCACTTACATTTTCCTTTCTACCTATACTACAATTGGATAACCAAGGCATGACATTTCAGACTCTCAAGTTTACTGTCCATAGCAAGCACTAAGCATGGAGGCTGTAAAAATGCATGCAAAATTATTGTAAACATTAGTATCCTAAAAGGACAAGCCGAATGGAACCACAAAGAGGTGGTATTTCAAGCTAGTAAGGTATAATTAAGAATTATACTTACATAGTTATACTCACAAAGTATTAATGCCAAATAACCACAGATTACTAAATGAGAAGTTTATAAGTACATTATTGTTGATGTAAGGTAAATTATTGGCCAAGGGAAAAAAAAAAGGGTTATGGCAAACTGACTTCTACATTTCTACATAACAACAACTGAAACCGTTAGCTTTCAGAAGGAAGGAGCAGGCATTGAGGGCAACTGCATTTGATAATGACTCTAACAGAGAGAGGAATAATCAATACAAAGCAGGAGGGCAATAAAATTTGGACTGGCTTAAATTGACTTGAAGCATGGGCATACTAAGCATTTCGGCATTGAGAAGTGGAAGGTAATGAGCCTGTGGGAAAAAGAGAATTGGATGGGAAATTTATTCTTAAAGGCCATATGTTGCAAAAGTTTGAGAAGGAGTAGAATGTAGCATGGTGGTGGATAAAACTAAATATTCTTGGCACTGTGCTTGAGACTGTTAAAAAGAAAATCAAAAGAATGCAAGATCAAATTTCAGAAGATATTGGAACAAGTTCAGCTCTGATGTGAGAAGGTGAAACTCCCACAAGGAACAGTTCTCTGGTGCAACATGACACACTTTGGCTAAATACAGGCCAAGAAGACTGAGGAAAAATTTCAGGACATATGAGAGTTTGTAATGATACAAAAATTACTGGCATGTGTCTTTATGAAGACTGCTATTTTCTCCATTTTATTCATGATTCATCAACATTTCATGAGGAATTCTTGGCCTGGACTGTGCAATTCATTAATCTGCAGATCACATAATTTATGAATAGGGTTCCATTCTCTGAGCAGAACATAATTTTTAGAATCAGTTTTTTTTCCACAGAAATGCTTTGAGCAAGCTTTTAATGTGCTCTGTGTAATTCCAAAACTCTTTCCATGATTATTGATACCACTGGGCTTACTCACTATAATATTTAATGAAAGCAACCGAAAAAAAAAAGGCAGGGGGCACAGTCTTTTCTGTTTTTCACATACAGACCATTTCTCTTCCCTACCATAAAATATGCAAAGTCTGAAGATGGAATAGGTGGTTTAGGGAAGCACAAACTCTATCCTTTGTGTCATTTTCTCCTTCAGCACTTGAGATTACTCCTTTCCCATATAGTTTTTGGTTTGGGTTCTTTTTTTTTTTTTTTTTAAAAAAAAAAGTGTTGGGAGCCATATTCTACATCTAGCTCAGATTTGATCTGTCCTACTTCCGTTCACATCATTTCTCCATGGTTGCAGCTACATGGCTGTAAGTGTCAAAAATTTACAAGTGCTTGAAGGACAAAATGGGCTATTTTGGCTACTGAGAGGTGCAAGGAAGAAAAGGAAATGGGGATTTCTTACAATCAGTAAGGTGGCAGAACTGCCATGGAGTTCCATGGGAAAAAAAAAAAAAAAGTGGTACTTTATTTCTGAGGTACTATCCCTATTAAGTATCAGAGAGCTATCATAAATAAAGGTAACATTACAGCTTCCCAAGAGGATCACAGCATTCTATCAACTTCAACATTTTATATCTTATCTTTGTGTTCATATTTCCTTTCACAGATATGAGCACATTGCCAAAAGTAATTAGATTTTTATCTACCACTAGCTCCATATAATGCTCCTATTTAATTTAACAGAGCCTAAGGTCATTAAAGATATACAGAACTCTTTTGGCCTTGTTCTGCATTCTCTTCAGTTTGATATGTTGTTAGTATCTGAACAAAGACATTAAACTGAGAATACAATTTAAAAAAAAAATTCAGGGTTCTTATTGCTGATTGTTTCCAAGCCTTGTTGTCACTTAGTTTAATCTCCATTCTGTTTTAGGTAAAAAGATCTTGTACTGGACTATTTGTGAATACAGTATAAAGTAATATCAAAGAAACAGTTCAGATTTTTTTTTTATATGATTTCCTACCCTTTAAGTAATAAAAATACTACACACTGGCACAATGCATCACACTTTGGAGCACTGTGAGTGTCTCACAGCAATAAAAGGTATTATGTATTTTCTCATGAGGAATGGCATGCACAAAGTTGATAATGTAATAGCATTTACTGAACCCAGAAATAAATCCCAATATACAAGCTCTCAAGACAATGTGGTATCTTTTTCGTGCGTCCCTACAGTGAATAATATAAAATGTGATATTATAATTTAAATAATAATTAATATAGGCAAAAGGCAAACTGGTTTTGAGACACCTTTTCTATTATTCAAATAGAGACTACAGAAGTCCAAAATTCAAAAATATGAGACTGATAAAATCAGGATAAATGCCTATGCTTTTTGTGCTTCTCCATATTAAGAATTACATCATAAGGTAAACAATATATTTTTTAAAAGTTTTCCACAACACACAGTATGACAAATTCTATTAGGAATTATGGACACTGGAAGCGTTCCACTGAAATACTGTGGATTGTAGACTTAGCTATTTTGATGTTTTCAGAGATTAATGAAATAGAAATACATTCAAATCCAAAACTTCCAGCTTAAGACAACCTGAATGAAGCTCAAAATACAGTAACCATAACTGACCAGAACTACATAGCCGAAAAATATTTTAAACCTGATACTTGTATAGGCAATGTTCAGTTACTGATCAAAAATAGTCAAACATTGCCAAGAGAATTAATGTTTATAGGGAGCTCATCTCTTTGATTAAATAAGCACTATCGACTTTGAGCTGACAAAACTACTTCCTATCTGATCTTTATCACACATTTAATCCAAACTGCTTTTTTGTACATGAGTAGTATTCTCTTCACCTCAACAAACCACACAGGAGCCTTAAAGAGTTATCTGTTCAGCATATTTCATCTTAACTCTATCCTGCTCATTTTATACCTCTAAACAACTTTTTCTAATGTTAACACAAGAGTATTCTCCAATTCACTCACCTATCTTACCTGATTATTTTATTAATGAAAAATGGGGTTTTTTTTCCCTGCTACTTCTCATTCTTACCCTAATTTAAATGTACTGAAGTGAGCAAATCAGGTCTCTGAGTAACTTTCTGTTTCATTATTAAGATTAGCTATATTTTAACTCATTATCAGACAGGGTTCCCTAAGTTCTCTTTTATATCCACTGCAACGTCCTTGTTTTTCCCCAATTTTCATATTTTATGTTGCTTCCACTTAACATGCCCTTTTTTTCTCCCCCTAAGCTTATGGTAATTCAGAGCCACAATTCAGTTTCATACCTCTGCCATGACTGTGGTAACTGCAACTAAATAAGAAAACTGAGACTTCCAATTTTTTGTATATTCTTGAATGGGATTACTTGCAAATTCTAGTCATGTATTCTCTGCACTTTTTTTTTTTTTTGATATATACACCACCACATTTGTTTTCATTGATTGGTCGGTATAGTGCATTGACATACCATAAACATCTATTCAAAATAACCTTGGGGTAAACATAATCTTTCGCTGATTAAGAAGGCTGCAGCTTTCCTTTGAGGTGAAGGATGCATCAGACTAGATTCATAGTTCATTTAAACCATAGTGATTTGGTAAATGTGTAACACAATCATTTGTTATTAACAATAAATAATACAGAATATTTTGGGCTGCTCATATTCTTTCTGAAGACAGAAAAGTGCTGCTCAAAACTACTGGATTTTGCTCAACAAAATTCTTTTTTGTAGGAAGTACTTCTGTCTCAAGGTATTTAGACCCATGTCTTCAAAATGCTTCCCTCATTCCCTTGGGTGCAATCTGAAGTGCTTTTGCACTACCTTTTAGCAATAATTGGCACCAACAGATCCACTTTAAGACAATGAAAACTACCAGTGTATGGTACCTACCAAACCCCTAGGTCCCTGGGGCTGAATACAGACATATCCAAATATGAGCTGATAAAGGACTATGACAAAAAAAAGGTGTCTGCTTTCTAACTCTATCAGTTAGTCTGATGAAAACACTATCTGTTTTTAAACATTTTGCTATTTTAAATCAGCTTGTCTTGCCAAAGGTAATGACCTTATAAGAAAGAGACCTTGAGCACCAAAATAAGAGCCTCTACCACTAAACCTAAAGAGACAGCAGCATTTTCTGCACCAGCAACATACTGGACTGCACTGTTTTCATTGGTGACATTGCTAATGTCAAATTTTGAGAAAAATATATCTGTTCAACAGCTTTATCAACAGAGAAAAATCACTACTATAAATGAAGGAGCAATCTAAACCAGTTCTGTTTCCTGAAATAAAGAAATGTACGTAGGTCACAGTGAAAGAAGCAACAAAGTCAAGGTCCCAGCCCTTACTCTAGGCATCATTTGTGAATTACTGTTATAGAATACACTCTAGGTAATAGCCACAATTCAAGACAATTGAAAACCATTCAGTTTCTTCCCTCAAATTAATTCTAATCAAGCTAAAGCATGATGCAGTGGAAGAATCAACTAAATATATGTAATCATTACATTTTTAAATACTTTATTAAGCAGGAGGCATTCAGTCTATTAATTGGTGTATTGTCACAGGCAATTGGAAAGCACAGGTCCTAATCCAATTAGAGTAATTTACAAATGGAGAAATACTGGATTATCATTTGCACAGACATTTTGATGTTGACTTACAGCATTGTTTCCTAAATTCAATGATGTATGGGAAGAAGTGAATATTTTAAAATGAAAATGAGCATATTTCATCATAATGTGATACAGATACTCTCTTTGACAGAGACATTATTGGTAATGGCCTCAAGCCAATATCTGGCTGTTATCTTATTTGTACAAGGCTGCACTTGAAAAACAGGAACAATAGCTGAGAATGCATTATTTTATTCAGTTCAATCATTTTGGTTCCTTCTCCGACATTGGATTTGTGCAGCAGATGCTCAATATGTTTACTGGAAAATTCACAAGGCCTATAGAACAACTTAAATCCCATTAAAGCTTCCCATTGGGACTTCAGCAGTGCATCAGTCCTTTACACATGGGTGACTTTCACCATAAATAATGACCCTCTTGGAGAAAGGTTTTCAACTCTAATTCAAAAATATTTTTGCTACTCACTCTCCAAGTGGAAAGCTTCCTGGTGTCTCAATGGTACATCCTTTTCTCTGCCCAGGACTGCAGTGGCTTCAAAACATATATGCCTGCCCTTCAGCACAATGTACAGATGGATTGGATTATAATCCATAGCAAATTTTAAGGTCCTCACTCAAAAAATGCATGTAGTTTAGAAATGCATGTAGTTTATAATTTGCAGGGGAAATTTTTTTTTTTTTTCTTTTACCAGGCAGGATTCATTGTAAACTGTGGAAACTTTTACAGGCTGGCCAATTTTTCAGCATCTGTTTTCTGTGCTTCATCTAGTCTTAACGGCTTACTCCCCATATTTACTTTTCAGGCTGATCTCTGCATTACGTTCATTCCCTCCCACCTCAAATCTGTGAGAGAGAGTGGTGACCTTTTTGTCCGTTGTTAAGATAAGGAAGACGGGATGCGTAAGTATGTAGCCACAAGGTTCAGATAAGATGGTTACGCAAATGAAACTAGGGAAGCAGAAACAAAGACTGTTGTAATCGCAGGAAGCAAATAGCTGAGCTTGCATAATTAACAAAGATGTTTGTAGAATGTTGCAGAGCCTCTAGGTCAAAGGACACACACCGGCAAGAAAGATCNCTCGGGTCGCGGATTTGGAGTGGCTCCCTGTTCACGGGGAGGCGCCCCGCCCTTTATTTTGGTGGCCCCGGAACTGGGGATTCCATTCCAATCCCGACCGACGAACCTAAAAGGTTAAAAAGAGGAAGCAAAGGAGGATAAAGGGCCCGATAGACCCCTTAAAATTTGTGCACAAAGTCCGGACGAAGACGCAGGACGCGTAAGTATTGAGGGATCCGTCTGGGCGGGGTCGGGATCCCGGAGTGCGGCGATTCGGTGTGTGTGTGAGAGGGGAACTGGCAGCCAGATTCCCCAAGCGAGTGCAGACCCTTAGTAGTGTGGTTCCCATTGACCCGCGAGGGCTTGGGCCACGAAACAGGGGAAGCGAGAGTAATATTGATTGTGTGAGTGAAGGCACTCCGGAGGAATGGGGCAGGGGAAGAGTAAGCCTCCTGCAGAGATTAAACTCCCACCTGTACCTAGAGATAGCCCCTTAGGATTTTTGCTAGATAATTGGGAACATTTCCCCGACGCGGGAGGAAAAGATAGGGCTAGGATGATACACTATTGTGTAGAGGTGTGGGGTGGGAAAGAAATTTCAAAAAAACGTGTTTTGGCCGATATTTGGGTCTTCAGAAGATTGGGTAAAACAAAAGTTGAATGTGTGGGTGAACACCAAGAGACCTCTTTGCTCAGAGGAGAGTGAATATGCAAAGGTGTGGGTGGGTCGCCCGGAAGTATTTCTTTTTAAGCTTGTGGAAAAATCTAAGGAAAATAAGGGTAAAAAGAAGGGAAGTCGAACAGAGGAGACTATGATAGCTCCCCCTCCTTACCTACCTCCAGCCCAAGTGCCGGAGGCGGTGGCAGGTCCGAGTGCCCCCCCAGGAGAAGATTCCGATTCTGACCATTCGGAATACATGGGACCAACCACTCTGAGTAGGACTCGGAAGGGATTGTATCCTCTGAGGGAGATGCCCATGGGGGGGCCGCAAGCAGGCATAGGGTTTATATCAGTACCCCTTAGCTCAGGGGATGTGAGAGATTTTAAGAAGGAAATGGGACATTTATTGGAGGATCCGTTAGGAGTAGCAGAAAGAGTGGATCAATTCTTGGGACCAAACATGTACACTTGGGAGGAACTGCAGTCCATATTAAACATCCTGTTTACGGCAGAAGAAAAGAATATGATCAGGAGGGAGGGCATGCGTATCTGGGATGCCCAACACGCACAGGGGCCCGCGGCCGATACAAAATGGCCTCTCCAGAACCCTAATTGGGACCACCAAGACCCGGCCCATAGGGTTCATATGCAAGACTTAAGAGCAATAATAGTCCAAGGGATTAGAGAATCTGTCCCGAGGGGTCAGAACATTAATAAAGCCTTTAATGAAAGACAAAGAAAAGACGAGACCCCCACGGAGTGGCTGGAGAGGCTGCGAAAGAATTTCCAACTTTACTCAGGCATGGATCCGGAAGGCCAGATGGGGCAGGCAGTATTGAAAGTACATTTTATCTCAAAATCATGGGAGGACATTAGGAAGAAGATACAGAATATGGAGGATTGGCAGGATAGGGGATTGGATGAATTACTGAGAGAAGCCCAGAAGGTATATGTGCGAAGAGAGGAGGAAAGTCATAAACGGCAGGTTAGAATGATGGTTGCTGCGGTACGGGAGAGCAGGGGACAGGACCAAGAAAGAATACTGAAACGGCCTGGTAGAGAGTTTGGAGGGATGAGAGACCTGAGGGAAAAGCAAGATCTTAAAGTGTGTTTTTACTGTGGGAAAAAAGGACACTTCAAGAGGGAATGCCGGGTCCGAATTAGGGATGAAAAGGAATTCAAAGCAGACTAGGGGAGTCAGGGGCTTTATTTAATGGGGACCAGGAAACACCAGAGGGAGCCCTTGATAAAATTAAAGGTGGGTCCCCACGGCCAGGAAATAGCTTTCCTGGTCGGCACCGGTGCAGAAAGATCTACAATTCAATTCCTGCCCAAGGGATGCATCCTGTCTAAAGAAACCGCTACGGTGGTGGGAGCAAAGGGAGAACCCTTTGACGTAAAAGTAATAAAGGGAGTAGTGATAGAATCAGAATCTAAAATAGGGATAGGGGACTTTTTGTTGGTATCGGAATCGGATTATAATTTATTAGGAAGGGATATGATTGTAGAATTAGGTATTCAAATAAAAGTAGTGGAAAAGGAGCTACAGATTAAACTTTGCCCACTCAGACAGGAAGATGAGAAGGAAATAAACCTGGAAGTGTGGTATAGCCCTGGGAGTGTTGGACAGTTAAAAATAGCCCCATTCACAGTAAAAATCAAGAATCCCGAAATTCCAGTAAGAATAAAACAATATCATATCTCTCCCGAAGGGAGGAAGGGGCTAAAGCCTGAGATAGAAAGGTTGCTGAACAGGGGATTACTGGAACCCTGCATGTCACCGTATAATACACCCATACTCCCAGTTAAGAAGGCAGATGGGTCTTATCGTTTGGTACATGATTTGAGGGAAATAAATAAGCGGACCATAGCTAGATTTCCTGTGGTGGCAAACCCTTACACGCTCTTAAGCAAATTGGGTCCGGATAATTTGTGGTATAGTGTGATAGATTTAAAAGACGCCTTTTGGGCTTGCCCTCTCGATGAATCAAGTAGGGACTACTTTGCCTTTGAATGGGAAGATCCTGATATGGGAAGAAGGCAACAGCTCAGGTGGACGGTATTACCCCAGGGATTCACCGAATCCCCAAATTTGTTTGGACAAGCACTTGAGCAAATTTTAAAGGATTATCAGACAAGGCCCGGAGTAACTTTGACACAATATGTGGATGATCTCCTCTTAGCAGGGAAAGAGGAAGAGGATGTAAGAAAAGAAAGTATCAGACTATTAAATTTTCTGGGACTAAAAGGCCTGAAAGTTTCTAAAACCAAACTCCAATTTGTAGAAGAGGAAGTTAAGTATTTGGGACATTATTTGAAGAAGGGAGAAAAGAAGATAGACCCCGAGAGGATCCAAGCGATTTTGTCCCTGCCAGTACCAAAGAACAAGAGACAGATTTGGCAGATATTAGGACTTACTGGGTACTGTAGGCAGTGGATCGACAATTACAGCAGTAAAGCCAGATTTTTATATCAGAAATTAACCCAGGAAGGACTGATGAAGTGGACCAAGGAGGACACAGACAAACTTCAGGAATTAAAGGAAAGTCTGGTCCATGCCCCGGTCCTAAGCCTCCCTGATTTAAACTGACCATTCTTTTTATTTGTTAATATAGAAGAAGGCATTGCATTTGGGGTGCTCACTCAGGATTGGGCAGATAAGAAGAAACCGGTGGCATACTTGTCAAAAATTTTAGATCCAGTCAGTAGAGGGTGGCCCACGTGTTTACAAATTGTGGCGGGATGTGCTCTGTTGGTAGAAGAGGCTAGGAAAATTACTTTCAACAGTGGCCTAAAGGTACTGTCCCCCCACAACATTCGGAGTGTGATGCAGCAAAAGGCGGACAAATGGATTTCTGATGCAAGGCTTTTAAAATATGAAGGAATTTTATTAGAGGCACCTGACTTCACCTTAGAAACCACCACGTTACAAAACCCAGCCGCATTTTTATATGGAAAATTGGAACAGGGGCCTCTAACTCATGATTGTATAGCCACTATAGAGGAACAGACAAAAATTAGACCGGATTTAGAAGAGGAAGAGTTAGACGAGGGTGAGAGGTTGTTTGTGGATGGGTCTTCTAGAGTAGTGGAAGGAAGAAGGAGATCAGGGTATGCTATCGTAGGAGGGGCAGATTTACAGGTAATAGAATCAGGGGCCTTGGATAAATCATGGTCAGTGCAGGCGTGTGAGCTGTATGCCATACTCCGAGCCTTGACACTCCTGAAAGGGAAAGAAGGGACGATATATACCGACTCCAAATATGGATTCGGGGTGGTCCACACCTTCAGGAAACTATGGGAAGAAAGGGGTCTGATTAATTCACAAGGTAAAGATTTAGTGCATCAAAAATTGATAATCGAAATATTACAAGCCTTAAGGGGACCCAAGAAGGTGGCAGTGGTTCATTTAAAAGGACACCAACGGGGAATAGATTTCAGAAGTAGGGGAAATAATGCGGCTGATCAGGAAGCAAAACAAGCAGCCATGAAAGAAATGATTCTGAGGGAGAGAAAAAGAGATAAGGAGACGCCTGAGGAGAAAGATATTGATTCCGTTTTTACTAATGAGGAGAAGGAAAAACTAAAGAAGATGGGGGTGAAAGAGGAATTGGGAAAATGGATGCTGGAAGATGGGCGAGAGGTATTACCTAAAGCGGTAGCCCAGCGAATGTTATATAAATTTCATCAGAAGACACATTGGGGGGCCCAGGGGTTGGTTGACCACTTTGCTGCTAAATTCATGAGCATTGGGCTCCATGATATGGCCAAACACATTACTAAAAGTTGCCCTATTTGTCTGCGGGTAAATCGTAGCAACCTAAGAAAGCTACCTTAGGGAGGAAGGCCATTGGCAAGAAGGCCCTTTGCGAATTTACAAATAGACTTCACTGAATTACCAAAGGTAGGAAGGGTTAGATACCTTTTAGTAATAGTAGACCATCTCACCCATTATGTAGAGGCATTTCCAACTGCAAGAGAAACAGCCCGAACAGTTGTAAAAACTGTACTAGAGGAGATAGTGCCTAGATATGGGGTGCCTGAAACTATAGATTCTGATAAGGGCCCACATTTTACATCCAAGGTAACACAGGAATTGGCAGAAGCACTAGGGATAAAATGGGAAAAACATACCCCCTGGCATCCTCAAAGTTCGGGTAGGGTAGAAAGAATGAATGGAGAAATAAAGAAACAACTCACTAAATTAGTATTAGAGACTAAGTTATCATGGATAAAATGCATTCCATTAGCCTTGTTAAATATCCGAACCCAACCACGAGCGGATGTGGGACTGTCCCCATTCGAAATGTTATATGGAATGCCCTATAATTTAGAAAGGGTCCAAACCAACCCTAATATTAGTGAGCAATACATCAATAAATATCTAACAATCTTAATGAAGTTTAGAAAACAACTATGGGAAAAGGGGATGTGGGCCCAGAGACCACCGTTAGATCTTGTGTTACACCAGGTACAACCCGGGGATTGGATACTGATTCGGAGTTGGAAAGAGAACCCGATAACACCAAAGTGGGAAGGACCATACCTGGTACTACTCACAACGGACACTGCAATACGCACGGCAGAGAAAGGGTGGACCCACGCAAGCCGAATAAAAGGACCAGTTGACCCATCCAGATTTACCAAAGGTTCCGAGAACTCTGATTGGGAAGTAAAAGTGACAACCGGCGACCTGAAACTGACCCTGAAAAGAAAGACACCATCCTGAGGCACGGGGAGTGGTAGTGAATAACAGGGAAAGAAAACATCAACGAATTCCTGAATGGACGCAGAACGCAGGGGACATTTGGGTGGGGGATGATTGGCTAGTACAGAAGGAATTAATAGGACATTCGGAACCCCCCGGATATTGTAAACGTTTGGAAGATATTTTTCGACAGCCATACTATCGACGTATTAGAGTAGAACATCAGTCTAAATTGTGGGAAGGGGAAGGCCATGTAAATCATAAGGATATAAGGGTAAAGTGTAGCTGGTTGGACTGTGAATGTTACCCGTTTGTACGTCTCTCTTGCAAAATTTGTAAGGAGCCGTGGTGGGTTCACTGCCAGAAGGGGAGGGCCCCTAGGAGTGTGTGTCGGCCCTGCTGGGAAGAACAACGTGAGCTGACTACCTGGGTCTTAAACCAGAAGGTGGCAGCCTGGGAGTTAAAGATAGGGTCCCCATCCTGGTGGCAAATATACTTGAAGGGGGTAAACCCTGACCTCTGCTGTTACCATCCCAACGAGCCTTTTGTTCCATTTGATGTGACCATCCTAGAGGTCAAGTGCCGGAAACAAGTAAAAGAACTCAGGTGTGACACCCCACCATTAAAAGAAACATATTGGAACTCCGGACAGAGGAAGTGGGAGAGAGGAGTCAATCCCACCCCTGAAGAATATCCTTGCTGTCGAGAAGATGGCTTACCCCGTAGCTCGTAGCAACCGAGTTGACGGGCGAGGCAGAGGGATAAATAGTGGGGAAAAGGGACCTCCGCGAGAAGAAGGAAATGCAAACACGGCACTCAGACCCCTTAAGGAACGGGGCGAAAGGGAAGGTAATGTGGGAAGAAGGGTGGGAATAAAAATTAAAGAAGAAATTTATTCTGGCAGCGAACGCTACCCGGTTCTAAGGCTATGTATAGTATGGATAATTATGACACAGGCGCCGGGGGTTGTTTCGGCTGAATCATCCCATGAACCCTTTAGGTGGTCACTGATAAGGTGGGAAGATCAAAAGACTATTCAAACAGTAGTGACCTCAGGGAGCCCCTCGTTTAATTGCCAACTTTGTGACTTAATCCAGGTCCAACCATGCCTAAATAAGAAAGGATTTTATTTTTGCCCAGCATCTAATCCAGGAAAAGCCTATTGTAACTATCCTGGGGAGTATTATTGCGGGTATTGGGGATGCGAGACAGTGGCTCATGGGTTCTCTCCCGGAGGGGGAAAAGACCCGTACTTAATAGTTAGCTGGCAACCGAAGGGCTGTACTCCTCCCTCCATAGGATCTGATAGTGGGGTAAAAAACGCGGGTAACTGCAACGGAATACGGATCAATATTACAAGAGATAAGCTCGATGATACAGCCTGGGTAATCGGCAAAATGTGGGGAGCAAGGTTATGGGAACCCGGAAAGGACCGAGGGGGGCATTTTCTTATAAAAAGGGAACCAGTCCCACACGACCCGGTACCTATGGGGCCAAATCCAGTAATCACTGATGAGGAGAGAAAGAAAGATTGGAATAATTTGACCAACGCAGGTCCAAGAATGAATGAAACTGGGAGTGAGGATGGAACCACCGATTGGCCAGATAAAGTCCAGTCCACTTCTACTGGCAAGAATAAGGGGTTATTTTAAGAAATTTTAAGCTTTACACAACTCCCTGAGTCAGATTAGCCTTTCACTAACACAGTCTAAATTAATTCTATATAAGCCTCTCCTAGCAAAACCAAAACATCCTTTTCCAGCCATCCCATCCTCTCTCTGTACCATGAACTTACCAAGTGCTGCAAATGTAGTGGAGCAGCTAGTTATACTGGAAATTAAAACTAGTAATGTATTCAGAAATTCAATCCAAGAAAGGATATAAGCATGTATATAACATGTATACAGCAGCTGAATTAGCAAGATATTAGAAGCCACATCAAAAGGAACACAGCCATTTCTTGCCTTTGACTCAAGTTCACACTGCAAAACTGTTAATGAACAAGAGTAATAAAAATTTTAAATTAGGAGCCCAGTTTCTCCAGTTGAGGAATAGGCAGCTGCGTATAAATAGAAAGAATCATAACACCATTATGTAATATGCCTATAATTGAAGGGGAGGGTATATTCTTATTAGAAAACTTCCACTTTGAGTCATTACTAAATTTCTTTAGTATTGCAAAATTCAGATACATAGTCTTTGACAAAGGTGAACTCTGGGGAAATTTTTAGAAAGCTGGAATATCAATTAACCACTGCTTATTTTCTGTAGCGATTTTTATTCCCACAGACCTTTGAAATTATTGGTACTATTGCCAGATTTTATGCTTGTCCCAGCTTGTTTGGAGCTGGAATTTGGGCTCTCTGAGTAATAACTCTATATTTCTAGATAACCTATTTAATAAGCAGAATATTTTACATCACAGGAACACCATACACTATAAAGTTGTTCTCTTTCCACTTGACCCTTGACTGCCAGTAACCTAGAACTAAGTTTAGCCTTTATCTCTCCTCTGCTTTTGTTCTGTATAGTTTAATATATTAATTTTTTTAAGGGGAAATTTAAAAAAGCAAGAGCCATGTATATGAGGCATATTGGTTTTGAATGCTTTTCATTTAAGTCCATCTTTTAAATAGGCCTTTCAAAATGTCCAGGGTG
>VZTL01039518.1:7398-22196 GCA_013400535.1 Scopus umbretta
CACCATCCCTGGAGGTGTTCAAAAAACGTGTGGACGTGACACTCCAGGACATGGTTTAGTAGATGTGGTATTTTGGGTTGACAGTTGGACTAGATGATCTCAGAGGTCTTTTCCAACCTTGATAATTGTATGATTCTATGTTTTTTTGAGATATTTAACAAGATATTGTAGACATTCTTTTTCCTGTGATATTTCTGATGTAGATAATAATTTATTGTAGTTTGCACTTCATTAACAAAATATTGTACTAATTTTCCATGAAAATTAGTTTATAGACAACCAAGAAGCAGCCTTATCAGGGTGGACGTACTCTAACTACGTAATGAAACACAGGAATATTTAGGAAAAGTACTGAAAAATATTTGCTTTATTATCTGGGATATTTCGAGAGACTAGGTTAGAAACTGACTTCTATCTATCAGTCTACCTGTACACATCACATCATCACACTGATATCTCTACTCCTGTTTAAAAAGTGGCGTGTAGTTGTTATGGTGGTGCAGAGATAGTAAGGCCATGCAGAGGTAGTAATGAAGTTCTTGCTGTGCTAAAGCTATTCTTTCAAGCTTAAAAAAACCCCAAGAACCACAAAAAAACCAACCC
This sequence comes from Scopus umbretta, assembly GCA_013400535.1. Taxonomy (NCBI): domain Eukaryota; kingdom Metazoa; phylum Chordata; class Aves; order Pelecaniformes; family Scopidae; genus Scopus; species Scopus umbretta. Next base: position 8,002 of record VZTL01039518.1, read on the forward strand.
CCCCAAATCAAAACACCTCCCCCTCCATGCCCAAGCGGTAAAAAGAGAGCGTTTCTTTTAAAACCCTTCAAAACAATAGAGTCACTTTACTTTTGAAAAGAGTCTCATAGGAATGCTTCCTATGAGAAATCCCCAAAGGAAAAAAAAACCTTCTTGTTTCAAACTGGAAAATAATACAAAATGCAGTCGATCTGTCTATTCATTAGCCAACAGTTACCAGCAGATCCACATACCCTACAGGTAAACCAGATCCAAGAATTCTCTCCAGCTAAATACAACAAATTCAGTTGTAAAACTGAATTTCTTAGTGAATATTTTCTCTTATTGGTAGTATGGTTCTCATATGGGATCTCAGCTTTAGCATTCCTCCAAGGTGCAACATCTTCATCAGATATATATACACTGGTGTAATATAGGCATAAAAGAAAGTGTCTTGCACACTAAATTCATAATTCTGCTTCCACAACACCAGAATATTTTTAGGGGCCAAATAACCATCCTAGCTATACCACTAGGGGGATTTTCCCATATTAACAACGTTTTGCCTTCTGGTGATACTCTTACGCTGTGTAAACTTTTAAGTTTCTGTAAGTGGCTTTCTTATTTTTTCTTTCCTTTTTTTTTTTTTTTTTTTCCCTTTCATTTTTTCCCCCCTCCCCAGTGGCTCTCTAGAGTTCTAATATCTCCCTACATTCCTGCCTATTGCTTGGCTATTACAAGAAACCATAGTTCATAGAACAACACTAACTTTATTGACTAGCCTAGTAGGTTATTTCTGGGTAGTCAGAAACTCATTTGTTGCCATCTTTTTGTAACAAACAGTAGCAGGAAGTCTAGTTTTAAGTATGGTTTGGTTTTTTGGAAAGCCTGGGCAGATTATGAGGAGAAAAGTAGAAGGAACAATGACTTGCCAAGTTTTTCCTCCATTATTACCAAGTGTGAATACCTTGATCTCATCTCAGGATGTGTTTCTACTTTAAAATACAGCATCTATCTACTCCAATATTTACAGCATCCTATTAAACTCCCAACAGTTTTGTCCAGGATAAGTCTCTCTGGAGACAGCACTAGTAAACAGGTTTTGTCCAGCATGGTTTTGGGGTATTGCCGCTAGCTTTCTCCAGAATGAACTTCTCCTGATAAGACTCTACTAGTTTTTTTTTTGTTTTTTTTTTTTTAATTTTCTGCTTTCTACAGTCCCTCCCTATTGTCCCATCATGTTTTGTTATCTGAAACCTCTTCTACATACTTCTATGTCAAATCCCTGGGCATCAAGCTCAAATACTGCCACTTACTTTCCATAAAAAGACCAGTCAGAGTTGCAACATGGCATTTTAGAGACTTCAAAATGAAACTCCCTTCCTATCACATACACACCAAAAGCTGTCTCTTAGGGCCAAAGTAAGATCACAACAGATCAGAGGTCCCCTAGGGCCTTTGTACCATTTGTCCTCAAGTTCAGTCATTGCTCCTTGGGTCAGATGCTCTTTTACAAACTTCTGGTAGCAATGGTATTGCAATGGTTAATGGCTTGTTCTGTAGATATAATTTGTTCAGCTGCATAGTTTTCTTAGAAGACATGAGGAGTAAAAGGGTCCATAAGTTATGCTTCGAGCTGATGACTGGAGCACATAGAAGACATTTATGTTGCACATCTTTATCTGACTGTTGAGAAGTAAATAACAATATTACTTGTTGACAAGCTAGTAGGCTCATTACCTGTTGTTTAATTATGGCATTTGAATTACCACTTCCATCAGTCCAGAAGAATGTAAGAGTCATCTTTGTAAACATAGTTACTTCTGACAACAGATGTAAGCACTAGTACGTGGTAGGTCTGCAGGTTGTGTACTAGATGTCCTATGAAATTCTAGGTGGTTTTGTTCTGTATCTTATTCATCATAAAAAAATATTAAAGGGTAAAAAGCATCCTACTCAGAATAAGTGACTAGTATTTAGTATTCTGTATTAGATAAAAAAGGCCTTTTTTAATACATATTTCAGAAAATAACGAAAGAGCGTGACATTTCTATAAAGCTTTTCAGAGCATGGAATTCCTAAAGAACCTTAGTTTGCAATCAAAAGTACATTGAAATAGGTGTACTTTTGGGTTGAAGTGCCCTCTGCCAGCAGAAACTACAGCAGAGTAGCTGAACACAATATAACATAACAAGAAATGAAGACTATCCATCCAGCTGGAGCTACAAAGCCAGGCAATTACCCAAGTATATTTTGATTGAGGCCACTGGGCACAGTAACTCCACAGTTTTAAGAGTAATAACCAGCGATAGAGCAAATTAAATTTTGTGGCCCAAATAACTGCATTCAAATATAATTTTAATTAAAGTATAGGTTTGAACTCAGCGTTTCCTTGGAGACCTTATAGCCATCATATCTAAGGTCAAAACATCTTAGCATGTGGAAAATTATCTGTCTCATTGCTGCAACAGGATGTAAACATTTTGCCAATTATGTGTTCCCTGGAAAGGATGAAAAGATAGTAATTAAAGAGAAAAAGCAGCTCTTGATTGTCTCCCAAAGCGCTAAGAGAAGAAAATGCCTCTTGAAAGCATTTAAAGGCTAAGTGTTAATGTGTTAAGGGACCATTCATTTTTAATTAGGTTACAATACATGGGATGATGTGTATCAGACATCACTGATTTCTAAATGCTAATAATTAAAGTTTGTATTACAGAGTACATAGTAAGGAAGAGACAGCTTAGTTTGCAGTTAGGGTCTGGTTTTTGTTTGCTCAAGTAATAGTTCCATCCAAACTTGATGTTTTCCGTTCACAAATCAATATTAAAAAAACCTGTGTTCCAAATACAATAGCTGGGTTTCAGGATTAAATTTCCATATTCACAAACTGCTTCTGCTTTCTCTGAGGACACACCGTATGGAATTGTTAAACAGAATAATTTTTAGAATTTGTTTACCATGCTGTCCCCTGACTATTATTGTTTGAAAACATCTGCATGAGATACTAATGCAATATTTGTATGATATACAAATCAGAACATCTTTAAACACAGTTAATTGCACACACATATTCCATAGCATATCTGTTAATCCATTGTGAGATTATACCTGTTAACTCTTATCTAAATAAATTTTATTTGATTTTTTTATTTAATTGCTAGAGCAATTTGTATAGGGAATAAACATAGTTCCTTACTCTAAGCTACTGTCTAGGAACAAATAATGACTGAGAAAGGCTTGTCTCAAGAATGGTATATAGGAATCTTTAAGCATGCTAATGAGGAAAGCAAAGTGCATTTCTGCAATTGGAGAACAGTGGAACACAGGTCAGTCAAAAGAAAATGGAACAGTTTTGCATTCAGGTAGATGGGGTACAGGCTACATCAAAGGCCTAATCAAAACCAGCCATGTAGGAAGGAAGGCCAATGCACTTACCTAATTAACCTTGAAGATGTAGATGGAGATAGAAGCAAAATACATGTTGGTATGATAAAGAATTCTCCTATCCTTATTTCTGATGTAAATCAGAGCAGCTGAAGTTAGCAAATATGAAACCCTTTTAAACATGAGAAGAGAATCTGACCTTAATACTTTGTCTCCTCTTCTATGCTAAAAAAACTTGCAATGATGAAAGCAAAATTTTAAGCTTCACCTGTATCTTTGTCCTCTCTATACAGCTTTGTCCCAGCAGTTGGGCATCATCATGATCTAAACTTCAGAATAATCCACTTTCTTTAAGGAAGGTAGGCAACTGCATCTGGCTTTTGGGAAACTTGACGTTTTGGAAAATTCTGCCCACCTCGACTGACTTCTAAGAATATTTTCTTGCTTTATGCAAGAGTGGGGCCTGCAACTCCATAATTAAAACAATTATTTCAGAGGTTGCCTTCCCTTTCAAGTGTTGATTACGTTGTATGAAATGGCATTTATGAATCGGCGACCTCTATCCAAAGCTCTTTGTTTCAGAAATAAGATCCAAGAGGTTTATACATCTCTCAAACTTATTACTCATTCTATAAATAAAAATAAGTTGATGTATTTTAATAAAAATCTCAGTCTTAATAATGCCAGACAGATTTGAAATATTTCAAGATGGGACCTAACCTGTGTGAAAAAGATATTTTATTCAAATGCTGCACATAGGATGAACCTGTAATTCCTCATAAATCCTGTTGATGGGAAATATCAGTGGGAGAGGAGTAATATCATACTTCCACAACTACGGCTTAAGCATTTTGAAGTTTAAAATATCCACTTACTAATTATTAGTAAAATAACCATATATAATAATTTCACTTGAAAACCTACAATACCTGCAGGAGGTTCTTAATATTTTTAATATGATTTTATTTCATCTTACTCAAAAGAATACTTCTGCCTTAACTGGCACCTTTAAAATTAATGAATGGGTTGAAATTTTCTCTCCAGGGGTCAATAACATTCATGCTCTGTGAGAAATGTCTTGTGATTCTTGGTACCAAAATCTTCTGAAAGACCTGGTTGATATATGTAGCAGATAATGACAAAGATTTCTCATTTAATGGCAATGAAAAATCTATACAGAGTTATTTCTTCAAGCAATCTTGGAACTTGTGCATGATCATTTATGCTTGCTGTAAAATTGGATTTTTATACTTCTAGTTGATTCTTTTATTTCTCTGTTGGAGAATTACTGTCTCCATCTCTCCTTATAATTCAGTTTGACCTCATATGTTAGTATAATCATATGTACATATGTCATCCAAACATAGCCACTGAAATTGTATCTGGATAATTTCCAAAATACGAGTCCCAAAATCAGTGTAAATTTAAAATAAATTATACCATTAATCAACATATATTTATGAGATACTGATGTCATTTCAAGTAAGGAGCGTGAAAACCAGGTTAGCAAAAGAACCCCTTTTTCTTGCTCTGTAAAACATCCTTGGCCTAACAATGACCATCTAGTAGCAATAAAGTGCAAAAAGATATTTTTTTTTTTTTTTCTGGAATGAAAAGCTGTTACATTTATTACAATAGATTTCAATTTACCATATGAAAAATACATTCTGAAAAGCAGTTTTTAAAAGCAAAATAGGGACAAGGACACGATCTCACGGTTATTTCATTTGGTTCATCATTATTCAGATAAAGTATACTGTACTATCCAACATTTGTAGAGGAACTCCCAACAGAGTTCACAGTTACATGGGATTTGTGAATGTTTATACAGCTGCATTTTTTCATTAGACATTAGCTATAACGTCTGTTCCCTAGTTTGCTCAAACTACTTTACCTGTTTACAATACCAGCCCACAGACTTCCAGTTTTCATCACATGACTTGTTAGTTCCTGTTAATACCTTTGTCTGAAGGGCTGGATTGCAAACCCAGGATGAGTGCTTCCACTGGCATAATGACTGTTTTCAGTTTATACCTGAAATGTGCCCTACCTGGTATTCATGAGGTGGTGAGAGGGCAGAAAGGCTGGTTCACAGGCTTGTTTCTGTCCAGTTTTCCCCATCTCCTTGCATTTCTGAAAATTCCCTCCTCTTTTTGATACCAGAAATTCTTTACTAAGAGGATGGTGAGGCACTGGAACAGGTTACCCAGAGAAGTTGTGGATGCCCTGTCACTGGAGGTGTTCAAGGTCAGCCTGGACAGGGCGTTGACCAATCTGATCTAGCGAAAGATGTCCCTGCCCATGGCAGGGGGGTTGGACTAGATGATCTTTAAAGGTCCCTTCCAACCCGAAACATTCTGTGATTCTGTATTATTTTAGGTCACTTCATACATTTCCTTATACAGACAGCTTCGTTAAAGACATGTTTTACTGTATGGTAAAGTGCTTTAAGGAATGTTTATACTCTTTTCCCAGTGTCCTGAGATAATAATGTTAATAATGACTTTGCTATTCCTGTGCTACATCTGTATAAAGTGTTCTGTTAACTTTCCTCCTAGGTCTGATATTTTCATTAAAAAAACCCTTACATTTTTTCTGTATTATGTTTTTGCTCATCAACATTTGCATTTTTCAGGGTTGTCTGGAGTCTCTGGCCATGGTAACCTTCCACAGTCATTTTTTTTAATAACATAGTAGTGTTCAATTAAAGAGGAAGAAAAAAGATTAAAAAAAGGACAAAGAAAATTGTGTGTTTGTGGTGAAATATTTGACAGCAAAACAATGTGATCAAATACAAGGAAAAATATAATTTTCCAAGAACTGTTGTGCATACATAAATATTTTGTTTGTTTTCCTTTTGTCCTCACCCTCACCTCTGCCCCAAACATGCTCCAGCTATTTTGAGATAGAAGATGATCAGCTAATATGTCTTCCTTTTTTAAATTGTGGGAAATAATTTTATTTTAGAGATTAATTTAATTATGAATTATTATAAATTATATATTTCTCCCCAGTATCCAAGGTGTGTGTTTTGTTGCTCTGTCTGCCTTGTGATTACCAGAAGAGGGTGTGTACATAGTTCTTTCTTTAGATTTCCTTATGTTCTTACATTACAGGAAGTATTCCATGAGCTGTTTTAGGGGATGAGTCTGAGAAAGTTTTGAGAAAGTTTTAAGAAAGTTTGGAGACATGCCTCCAAGCCAGAGCAGGAGGTGGAAAGGAGAAAAGGGGGTGTCTGCTCAGCAGTAAGTGGTGTATCTCTGTAGGACTGCAGTGGCAATGTCAAATAGAGCTTCTCAGTGGCAATTTTCACTAGCCAGCTCTATTGGTTCAGGCCAAGCTACCTGTGGCATGTTTCCCATGTTTTTCTCTGGCAGAGATAGAATCTTAGAAATTTGGGAGTTCTGCCCTGGACATATGCCTTTGTCTTGGGGGCAGCGTTGTAGACCCTGGGCTGTCCGGGCCCTCCACTGCTGAACAGCCCTGGGCAGCCACAGCTCTGGCTGGTTCAGCTCCTTGAGGCTCTGTTAAAAACTTGTGGCAAATGACTCAGCCTTCTCCAGCTGCTGTAAATCCCCTGGGATTTCTACAGAGACAGGCACAAGAAGTAGACTCTCCAGCACAGGATAACAGTTGTTCCATCTTGGTCTGAGAAAACTAAACTAAACTCATTTTCCTGCTGAGCTGCATTTCCAGTTTCTACTTCTTTTCCTGGGGAAATCTGAGATCCTAGTTTTCATCCTTAACCCATACATGCATAAAAGGCAGTTCTTAACATTAGAAAATTCAGTATCGACTCACATTCTTCCCCACTTTTCTCTCAGTTGCCAACAGCTGGTAGCTGATTAAAAAGGCTCAGAAGCATCTTCAGACACAAATTAACCTCCTCAGCCAAGCATTTCTGTCTCTCACAGGTGCAACTAAAAAAAAAGCAAAACAAAAAAAGGAATTCTTTTATGTATGTTTCCTCTTACTCATGATGTATTATCAAAGGAATGATGTTCTTAGTTTTCGAGGTGAAGTAAAAATCAAAGAATTAAAGAGCAGGACATCTGTTCTTAAAGTGGTAAGTGCTTTTCCTTGTATTTCCTTCAGCTCACATTTTAATCTTTCCCAATGAGCTTAGATAACCTCCATTCAAAACAGTTACTTCCATCTCCAATCAGAAGAGGGAAACACCTTGTAGGTGTTTTTCTGCCTCTCTTCTGTCTTATCTGCAGTGCTCACACATACAGTTGCAGAATACAATTAGACCATTTTTTGGATATTCTGCTTTATGGGAGACACTTATTTTAAAAAGTTTTCCATGCTCAGAACAGGTTGTTCTGAACGCTTTAATTCACTTTTTCTTTCTTCTTTGATGTTGTTTTAAAGCAGATGTGCTCCTCAGGTTCATAGTAGCTGCTTCACAAAAATAACAATTTTTTTACCAATTTCACGTACCAGCTCCCAGCACTTGCATGGGCTGCCAAGGCTTCCCTGGGGTTGTGAACCCTCAACCTTTAAATTTCACATGGCTTGCTATCTTGACTACTTAGACTGGCAAAGGCGCTGTGTTCAAAAGCTACAGAAATCAGAGGCTAGTAATTTAAAGAAACTGATTTGAAGAGTACAATTCATCACTGTAAGCTTTTACATTTGAATTCATTGAAAGACAACATGCAGTGTAAGTACAAAGTTATACAAATGACTTCTCTTAACAGTATTGTGGGCTGAGTAACAGTAGAGGGATTTACACAGAGAAAGAAAAGCATATTATTGGTACTTGAATCTCTGTAATGAGTGACTCAGCCTTGATTTACATTCTTTCATAGAGTATCTCAAAGTATAGATGGTAGGAGGCTGATATTATCTGTGTCTAACATCAATTTTGCTATGTTCTGGTGTATCTAAGAGAATAATCTACAGTTATATTCCATAGAACTCTAAAGGAGGGAAACAGTCCAGAATATAATGCGATTAGATGAAAACTATTTACTTTTAAATATTACAAGATAATTTGAATAATTAGTCTGAGTATTTATTTGGTTTTATGCTAGTAAAAAAGTTTTAAAAGGTTTAAAATTAAATATTTGCCTACATCTGGCTTTATATATAGCAGATGCATAGGTACCGTGCACTTCTTGTAGTTATTTATTATACTGGGATGGATATAATTGAAGAGAATACTGTATAATGTATATATTAGGGGTTGGGCAAGCACAGAGATCTCAGAGAAATGCTGTATAAAAGGAAACACAACAAAGTTCTTGAGTTCAGGTATGAAAGCTATCTGTAGATAAACTATTTTTCAGCATCTTTTCAAGGCCGGTACTGTCTTTCCATCATTTTTAAAGGGACACCTTAAGAGACTTGTATTTCTCAGCAGTATTTCAAGGTGAACTGAAAAGAGAAAGAAGCTGTGAAATAGCACACAGAATTTGTCACTCTTTTCTTTTTTTCCCAAGTGCTCTTCCACTGATGTATTTTTAAGGCTACTTTGGGAGTTGGTAAATACATTATTTCAATGTGTTGTTAACCTCAAGAAACTGAAAAACAATGAGGCAAACTGTTTATTAAGGACAAACTAATTGCATGACATGACATTTTCCATCATCACATCACATTTAGATTGAGTCGTCAATGACAACATCTAGCCTAGAAGAGCTATCCTTTTTGTACTTTTTTCTTCTCTGCTGGAAAGGTGTTAGTTCACTGAAATTATATGGAAGTTCTGTGAAAAGGTCTTAAAGTTGAAAAATGGAACCAAAAAGTACTGCTAGGTGCCCATTTCAGAGTTTATACTCCTTTATTTTTATCATTTTTTCCAAAGGAAGAAACCACATACCTGTCAGGACTTGCTGAATGAAAAATAAATTAGCTGTTACCACTCTCAGTGACTTATTCCTTTGTGAGTTGATATACATATTTTTAGTTTATGAATGTGCATTCTCTTAAGGAATATATAAAGTATTATGTCTGCTTTTTTGTTTTCTACCCACTGCTGGTATGATTTTTTCTTTGTGGAATCTTTAAAATTAAGGGGGTTTTATTCTTATTTTTTGTTTCCCATTTTATGAGATATGCTTTCATGAGAGCTTTAATGGAGCTGAAGTTCACGTTTTAAGCCTATCACTAAAAAAGAACCAAAGCATTTTGTTAATAGGCAAAAATTGTTTTATGTACATTTTTGCATTTATGTATTGTAATTTATGCAAGAAGAGTTAGAAAAGCTTTCAACTATTGTTTATAAAGAGGAGCTGCTAGTATAATCACTCCTTAAGACTCCTTAAGGAAAATAAACCTCAATAAATCTAATCAGAAGTGGAAGATAGGCTACATATAAATAGTTGTCTAGATTGTCACCATCCAGACATGGCTGTCTTGAGCAGCAGCTTCATTGCTTCACTCAATTGCAGGGTTTGTTTCTTACTGATGAACTGCACTCCCAATCATTGTAGTCGGGTTTTACCACAGTTAATTGATAGGAAGGATGGGAAGGTTAGAGGGTTGTCACTGACATAGTCTAGCATCTTTCATCTGCCCCAAGTATTATTTAAGAAGCAAGACTATAGCGCTAGCACTTGCTGTTGAACTGAAATAATGCTTAAGTAAAAAGAATTCTTGCTGAAGAGTAGAAGTGCAGTCAAACTATTTCTCCAAGGAATTTCACTTAGGCCTCAACTTTTCTGTGTGCATTATTTAACTCCTCTGTAACATGTGTATGTATCACATTTGAACACACGCACATAATTCTTTTCATGATAATTTGCAAATAGGAAGATCAGTCTAAACACAGATTTATATAGATATGCATGCAGCACAAAATTGTACCTAAGAACTGGGAATTAAGTGCTGAACATTTATTTTCAATTTCATACCCCTAGTTTCTGCTCCAGTGTATGTTGTTTTATATCTCTCTTGAATTATTAACTGTCTCCAAGTGACGGTTGATACCTACTTTATAAGGAAGGGTAAGTGTAGCTGTAGGAGTGTATTTCTTTGTGATTGTATGTATGCTGTTTTTGACAGCCTTTTCAAAACTGTATTTGCAGGATGTTTTTGAGAGAGCTGCTTCCTTTCAAGCATCCTTGCTTGAGGCACTTCCAAGCACCCTCAGACCCATTCAGAACACTGTTGTCTTTTCTCCAGTGTGGCCTGAAACTTAGCAGGGAAATGTGTGTCAAAAGATGCTCCCACCATAATCTCTCTTTTGTATTCTGTATGGAGCAAAGGGATATAAATTGCTTTGGTTCCTTAAACATAGGCTGCAGACTATTTTTCTGCCCTAGTTAGCTACCAGCCATAGTGGAAATATAATTAGTACAGATGCAAATTATGATTGTTGATTCTTTTGGCAGTAAAATATTACTCATAATGCTCGTTTATTGTAATTACTATTACTAACCATATTGATTCCCAGTATGCTTAAGGAACATCAGCAACAGTCAATATTGTGTGAGGAGCCACGGAAAAAGTCATTGCAGATACTCTGAATAGCGCTACAAACACGCTGCCATTAAACAAGCCCCCAGTTGTTTATGACACAAATGACACTGTGGCTCATCTTTCTTAGCAGCAGGGTTAGCAACAGTGTTTGTTTATGCGCAATTTTTCTGGAGAAGCTGTTGCCGTTTGTCATTAATACTTCTCCTGTACCTGCACTTATAGTGTGACAAAATTGTGTCGGCAATTTTGGTAATTTCCTCTGATTAGGTATGTGAATTACACAAGCACATTTTTTCTTCTCCTTTTCCTTCAGTTGCACATGAGAGCTTGAAAGTTCCAAGAAATATTTTAAAAACATGTATTAAAACATATGTTTTGGCTGATTTTAATCAAACTGGCCTGTTAATGTGTAGCAAGAGTAAGCAAACGGTTAACCATATGACACCCAGATGAAAACCACGCAGAATGTTAGCAGGAGTTGCCTGTCTGTGGGCATATTTCTTTAACTATTGGTTTCCCTGCGTGTCCCAAGTACTTAAAATAGAAACAGCATAACAATCCCTCTCAATCTCTTAACTTGCAAAAGAAATAGCAAAGACATTCTGTTTGATTTGATTTTTCATTTGCATTTGTTCTGGAAAGTGGACATTTTCTGACTGATTGTGCATACACCTGAGGAATGGATTAGGAAAAAGTTATTGCATTAACTTTGTTCTTAAAGTTGTTTCTTATTTTTTTCTAATTGTAGATCCCATGGACTAGCGAAAAATTCCAGAAGAATTTGCTTTCTTTTCTCCCAGGTTAGTTTAATTTCCCAGTGTTATTTTGAAAGGTCACACACACAAATTTTGAAACTCAATATAGATACTGTAAAAAACTCCCTCTGAATTAAGCAAAGTCCTTGTTCAGAGAAGAGTGTACTCCTGGCTCTAATGGCTCACTTATACTGAATTTTGTTTCTTTAGTTTGTTTTGAAAGGTATGTTTCCTATATAAAAGGAATTGCTCTAGATTGTAGATGTACCACCTCTCCTTTCAGCAGTGGAGAGGAGATCCTCACTGAAAGACAATAAGACAGGTATGAAGATGCTTTAGATATTCACTTAGTAACTCTTATTGGAGAAACAGACTCCTTGACAATGAGTGAACCTTGTCCTCAGCTTGTTTCAGTTACTCTGAATAGATTTACAGACATTTACTTCAGTTCAGTTGTGAAAATATGTATGCACCTAATAGGAAATAGGTGATTTTTAGAGATGAATAAGTATTACTGAAGATAATTAAATGCCTTGTACTGAGCATTCGCTTCTGCTTATTGATGTATATGCATGACCTTAGTCTATGACAGCATATATTCAAAAGTGATAATGAATTTTATCAGCATATGTATCTGTAAAACTAAAGAACTACTAAACTGTGGTAAGCTGAAGGTAGGAATTTATCCCACTCACGTAAAAACATTTTGTTAAAATTAGACCTTATGTGAGTACCTGCAAACAGACACCCACAATAGAAATCAAGCTGTAATGAGAAAAGGAGTTATAGCTTACTCCTATTTACAAATTATATTTTTTTTCCTCTGGAAGCTAGATATATTCTTTATATACAGTTACAGAGTCTGAAAACTACAGAGAGTTTCAGGGAGTTGTATTTCATCATCAGGTTACTCACTTAAGTTCTAATGCAGTAATTACTTTTTTTTTTTTTTTTTTTTGTAGATAAGGTTAATAAAGTGAGCTAGCAATTGACTTTTAGATACCTTCAAGTCCATCTGTCTTTAATTATGTCTGGAAATGTGCCTTCAATTCCTGCTCTGAAAGAAACCATGGAGTCAGATGCAGTGCTTCCAGGGCTTGAAATTATATTAATATGACAGGCTTGCTAATACAGTCTGAAGTATATTTTGACATAATAGTATGCATTTCTTAGGAAGATAATCATGTTCCAATTTGTCTAGAACAGAAAATAAAGCATCATAGAAGCAGTCGCTATATATATCACAACTGTTCCTCTAAACTTCTTGTTCATTATTATATATATTTTCCTGATATATAGTTGAAAATTTGTCATAGTGTGGTGTGGAGAGAATGGAGAGAATGTATTTCTTAGCATTATAGATCCTAACTATGACAAGACAGCAGACTCTCACGAATGTACTGTCTAGCCATGCAGTAATGACAGCAAAATATTCAAGGACATCAGTTATAAAGAATTATTTTCTCTAACCTTTGAGATAAAGACAAATTTTTATAGTCATTACTATAAGAAACTGAACCAAAGCAGCAATTGCCAGCTAAGATGAAGAAATTCAGAGTTTTCTATCTTCTGAGTTATTTCTCTTTGCTGTCACCTATCTACCTTTTCTTCTACTGGGGACATTTTATTATTCAGAAATTCTTAATAAATTTGGCTATTCTTTTATCTGTATTTTTATTACATGGTAGTTTCCCTGATCATTTTGTATATGAAGTACACCTGGCTTTTTGTAGAAAATTTTGAAAACATTCTGCAGTATCTAGGGACATTTTGGATATTCTTAGATGCCAACCTAAAGCCAAGCTCTCAGAATGAGCCTCCTCTTTGTTTTAAAATATTGCATCAGAATTTATCATTCTGGTTTGATTAAAAACCTTGAAGCTAATTTTTGTTTCTGGATTAGGAAAGAGTCTTGACTGTCAGCCCTGAAGCATCTTCTAGGATGCACTCTAGGTCTGAATAATCGTGGTGTTTTCAGTTCCAAGCAAGATGACAATGATGAGGTCAATATGTCTATTATGTCTGTGACTTGCAGTTCCTATGAATTCAATGAGCATGATGTCTTAGTGGAAAACTGAAAATTAGTCTTACATTGTCATATTTTTGTTTTCAATATGTTACAGATCATTTCATGGAATTCAGACATTTTTTTCTTGGTCAAAACTGTTTTATTTTGATTCAGAAGTACAGATTGTGTCGATGGAAAGAACTGTGTCCAAAAAAAAAATGTTTGGGAATTCATGTCAGCATTGCAATATTGTTTTGGCTGAAAAGAGATTAAGTCCACTCCACTTCCCAGTTTATACTTTAAAATCATTTAAATCAAAATACCCTAACACTTCAATCGAATGCTTTGTTCTGAAACAAAACACCCTGGAGGTGTTAAAAAAAAGTGTGGATGTGACACTCCAGGACATGGTTTAGTAGACATAGCGTTTTGCGTTGACGGTTGGACTAGATGATCTCAGAGGTCTTTTCCAACCTTAATAATTCTATGATTCTATGAAATGTAATTTAAAAATAAAGATTTTCCTGAAATTTAAAATGAACAGAATTTTTCTTCTTAGGTTGAATTAGTCATTTTATGATGACCTAGAAAGTTTACCAAAATGTCAGTTTAGTGATCTTCAGTATTAAAAATATGCTTCA
>VZTL01039519.1:1150-39107 GCA_013400535.1 Scopus umbretta
TTTTTTTTTTTAAATGAAGGAGTTTGTTTTATCTGCTTTTACGTGTCGGAGGACTATTCCCTCTGGTAACAAACTTAATGCAGGGGAACGTAATAAACTAAAAGCAAATTAACTGTGTTACTCCAAGTTCTCTTTCCTCGTACGATCAGTCTTGTAATTTTCAAAGGAAACAGTATAAAACTTGCAAGACTAATAATCATAATTATTATGAATAATGAATCCTGAGATGTTATTACACAATAAAAACACACCCTCCCATGCTGTGTCTTACTGTTCAATTATTTAAAGCTCCCTGACAATTACAAACTCGCTTTAAATCTGTCGTCTTATATGATGAGAAATCGTAACCCCAGCAGTTTTCTTTTTTTTTTTATCATTGCAGTTCAAAATAAAATTGCATTTAATATTTCAAAAGGAAGGATTCTTTCTTTAGTCCTCCAGTTTTTCTGCTAAGAAATGCTAGTTTGTTTCAAAGCATTATCCGGGAGAAAAAGAAAAGCAAGCAACATTTCAAACCAAAGTGCTGTGATTATGTTCTCCGAGGAATATTGCTGGGGGAAGAGGATTGCATTGTCAACTTCTTAAGAAAAAGAAGTAACTGTACTAAAAATCGAGATTCTGTATTAATATTTGTCAAAGTTGACAAGAATTCTGTTGATACAGCTTATAGCAGCATGCAAACTCGGGCTCCACCACGTCAGAGGCGCTCTGCGCCGGTCAGCCCTGGCCGGGTGGTGCAGGTAGCTCGGCAGCCCCACGGGCAGCATCTCTCCCCAGTTTTTGGAGAGAACTGGGGATGCAGTAGGGTTGGTGAGGCAAAGGGAACAGTCGAGGAACCCTTGGGTACTTAGAAAGGGAAATGAAACGCTTTTAGTATTCAAAAAAATGTATACTGTAGCGGCCCAGGGTCTGTCTTAGAGGTTTTTAAAAAAATGGGAAACTTTATGTACTGGTCATATGGAGCTGTGTGTAAAAAGAGTGATTTTTTTTATTTTTTTTTTTTAATTTGGTTCTGTCTTCCATGTCTTAGCCTCACTTTGAGTCCCTGTAAAATCCCCTGAGCTTGAGCTCCCAAACTTCATCTCTCTTTTGCTCTGATCCTTTTAAGGTCTTTCATGGATTATCTATGCAACTTGCCGTACGCAAGACTAGACGTACTTGGGTGGACCGAAGCCTGTCCTGACAGCCCATATCACATCGGGGCAGGCTTCCCCAGAAGCCGCCGTCGTGGTTGAGCATCATCCGTTGCTTCTCTCCTTGATGGTGCCCATCCGTGCCGTCCCACGTGGGAGCTCCACTGGCGGGTCCCCTCCCTGCCCGCCTTGCCTCTGCCACTTGTGGGTTTTGTGAACTGTTTTGGGTGGCACTCGGCGTGTCTCGGCGAGGGGTCAGCCTTGTGCACGTGGGGGACATCAGGGTCTTCCTCGCTGGCACCTCTCACATGCTCACTAGCGCCTGTTTGTCCCGGTGGAATGGGATTCTTCTTCACTAATGTGTAACTTTAACTAAAATATTTTTTTTCCAGATGTCCACATGATGGTTCAGTAGAATTATTTCCAGATTGAATTTTGATTCGGTAGCTCCTATATAAAGTAAAATAGTTTTAAAAACAAAAAATTTTTTTTCCCTGAGTAAAATATTTGTCCTGTTAGATTCCCCCACATCCGTCTGCTCGCAAAATACTAGTGGGCGGTTCTCCACTGAGGAATTGCAACCTAATAGGTGAGAAAAAGGTTGAAAATTACAGGAGATTGAAGAGAGAATTAGAATGGCAGAAAGCCAGCAATTTTTAAGATGCTACCATAACTACTGCTATTATGTGTAATTCTTTTTAAGTCTATGGCAAAGTAGATAATGTTAACAAAACTATTAGTATCACTACACACCACTGTAAATATCATTCCTGTTGTCTCAGAGTAACTGCTTTTCTAATGGGGCACAGTGAGTTTCATTAATGTATAGATTAGTTCTGCTGGTTTCTTGCTTTTATCTGTAAATTCAATATCCTAGGAAAAAACTTACCTGAAGAAATTTGTAACATATTACTATATTTTTTTCAGTGCTTTCTGCCATGCCAGCGGTCTCAGAATTAGTATTCAACCCATCTGCTTGCTATTTTTTAAACTGGCATAGGTGGGGAGGTAATTTTTAGAAAGGGCAGGGCTCTCTTTTTCTTTTTTCCTGTGGCAGCGTGATCTGCCATTGAGCTTTCTAATAGGTTTATTATAGATTGGAGGTACTAATTCTCTCAGGTTGGGAATCCTCTTAATTAGTAATTTTGTTACTCGTATGGTGGAATAATTGTTCTGGGAGCAGCGTATCTGATGAAGCCTGCTTTTCTATAGACTTGCATCTTACGAGCCTGTGCCTCAAAATCACAGTCGTCTTCGCTGTGGTCCTTTTCTGAAGGTCCCGCTGAAGCCTTTTCATGACGTCCTTTATTTGAGTTCCCTAATCTCTTGCGGAAATTTAGTTAGAATTGGCCAAAATGCAACAGCGGCCATAGAGGGTTTAAAAGATAGGCAGGTGGGGTGATCATTAGGCTTGCTTTCCTTAAAAAATCAAAATTAAAAATATGAAATGGCAAAAACTGCCATGAAAGGTGATTTCATACAGGGGTTTCAGTCTAGGGTTCAAATTTTTGGTTTTAGGGGTAAGAACTTGTACCGCTTTTGTGTCTGGCCGTTCCGATCATCAAAGAAACATGTAATTTTGTGTGGAGTCTCTCGTTAGGACCGGTCAAGGTCAGTCTCCTGCAGTTTAGCAGCAGCTGTAATTTCACTTCTCAAAGCCGATGGACCCCGGAGGGCAGACCACGACAAGAAGCCCTTTGGTGTTTTGCCCCTCCGGTGTCCATCGGTCCTGGACCTGCTGGGTGGGCAGCCCGTCACCTCGCTGGGACACCGCTTCGGTGGTTGTATTATACAGTGTAGAACAACACAGCTGAGACGCCTGTGGCGCCGTCCCCTGTCCCCTCCCTCTGCCTGCCCCAGGCTTGGTGCGGGCTTTGCGTCCCCGTGGGCTTCTGGGGAGAGAAATGCTGGATATTGTGGATCTGGTGCTGTAGAAATAATGAATAGGATGCTTTGGGAGCAGAGACTCTCTGCAGCATTAGTCGGGACCAGGGAGTGATGCTGTTTTTTCCTCACAGTTTTAGGAAGACTATCATTTCGCTACATATTATGTTCTGTGGAAGGGGAATAATTTTCTGTCTTCTGTGACTTCTCCTTCCTCCCAGCACAGCAGAAAACATCCTTCCCATCTCACCTCTGCCCTGTCCGTAGTTCAGGAAACTGTAGGAAATGTCTATGGAAGAAGAATCGGCAATTAGTGCCTTGTAGCCAAGCCTTTGGGGTTGTGAAGTCCACGCTTAGCTCGTTCAACCTGATGTGGAATAGGGGTGGCAGGCCGGGAGGGAAGGCTCAGCATACCTGTCTTCCTGAAACTAGCACGTGCACCAGGAGAAGCCTAGCGAGTTCGCACAGACTCTTCCAGGGTTATCTATGAACAGGGCCCAGGACTCTCTCGGCGGTAACAGGTATGCCTTTCATGAGCTCCCAAAGGTCCGTGCGTGGTGGGATGCTGAGCCTGCCTGCCTACCTCGGCGGTAACGGCCGGGTCATCTACTGATCGTAAGAACCTGTTAGTGTTAAAAAAATTGATATGTATGCTGGGTGCAGGCACGTAGTTTATTTTTTAAAGTGTGGAAGGTCAGAGTAACTGCAAATCTTTCTCTCTTGAAAGTGCGATCCTCGAGATACCTTGGTGTGCGATGCGCAGCTCGCGCAGGGCACCTGGACGTTTTCCAGCTCCTGGATGATTTTGCTTACTCTGCTGAAGATTCGCAGGCTTTATTAAACCAGCCACTTCGATGACACAGGGAGAGGAAAAAAACCACCCATGACTCTCATACCCGTGGTAGGCATTGCCTTTCCTTTACGTTCAACACGTCTTCGTCTATTAAGGCTGCTGCTCTTTTGCAGCAGACTTCTCGTCTTGCTCCTGACAGACCTGTTTGAATTCCTGGTGCTTTGATGAGCAGCGCCACGGATCCCAGCGGAGCTGCGGGATGGCGCTGGGCGTGCTGACGCGCCATCGTGCCGCGATTGCCGCCCGGCGCTCTGCACCGTCCCATCGCTGCTCCCGCCCTCAAAACTGGTTTTCGCTGCTGGCTTGTAGGGTGTTTTAGGCTGCTGAAGAAATAAGGGTTATGTGAGTGTACCATCTGGGTGTCCATCTGTCTGCCTCTCACCTTCCTTCCTCTCCTTTTTAGTTATTTATGGTCAGTTGGGCAATTTAAAATGCTTATAGACAGGGTGAAGAGCAAAGGTTTTGAATCCCTTTCAAACTTCCAGCTGGGCAGCGAAGGGTCATGAGAGTCGCTCCTGGAGGTGCAGGAGGGAGAGCTGAGCTGTTCCCACGTCCTGAGGTGGTGGGCAGCTGTGGGAAAGGCAAGGGGGGGGGTGTCTCTCCAGGACCCTTCCATATAGCTTTAGGGATCAAGCACTGGAAACAGCTGGAGGACACGGAGCTTTTGGAGTTGCGCCGTGGGCTGCGCATCTGCGAGTTGTTGGCTGATTTCACGGCTGTTCCTCTGCGGTTCTCTGCCAGCATCTTGCTGAAGGTGGTGGCACATGCCTCAGAAAAATGAAAGCATTTAAGAGCTGTCCAGATCATTTAAAAATCTCGCTTTCCAGGAAATTTGGACTCAGATGTTTCCCTTCTCTTTGTTTTCAAACTGGATGGTAGCATTTATTTCATGCAATTTTACACAGAGCATACAAGAAAATGATGGGCTGAATAGGAAATTTAAAGTGACTGAATTGATGTAATTCCGATGTCAGGAAAAAGGTAGTGGTAAGAGCAAAGTAGTTGTGGCACCTGAGCAACTGCAGATGGAAAAAGACCTCTTAGATCCTCATCAGGCTCTTTTGATGCTTTTATTTCTGTAAGATCTGAGCATTTCACATTACTGAATTTACTTACATGTTGACTCCTGTCTCAAGCTAAGTGATTTGGGAGCTTTTTTTTATTGCCTGTCTGAGGAACGGTGTGTGTTGTAACTCACGTCATAAAAAAAGCAACAAAAAATTAGCATGATTATTTCATTGTGCAGATGGGAAAAGAGAGGAGCAGCGTAAGAGTGATGCCCTATGTTATGGTGCTGGAAATCTTGCAGGGCTAGCTGTTGAACCTATGAACCAGGCAAAATGCCTGTATTAGTCATTTTTCTTCTTTTCCATCTCTGGTTTGGGCTGTCTGGTCGAAATGCAGATGGTTTTTGTGCAGGCCACAACTGGTCCTTTACAGAAAAATATTGTTTGTAGTAAAGCAGCTGGCAAGTTCATCTTTGCTTTTCTCTTAGTTTTCACGTGGCCAAGACTTGGCAGATGCGCAGTAAAGCAAAACCAGTTGGCAGGTTTTTACAGTTTATCGAGAGACCGAAGAAGCATTGCGGGCCGTGGTTCCGTTGAGGAACTCAAAATACCTTCTTGGGAAAACTGCTGTAAAAGGCTTGATTAATTTATTTATCGGTTCATTCCAGCGTGTAGCCATAGAAGCGGGTGCTGTAGGGGTTGGTTAAGATCAGATTTACCACAGGGCGCAGCTCCCTGCGCAGCGTTAGTTAACCGGGTCTGGGAGCAGGCTTGTTGCTGCCAAGGCAAGTCGCAGAGATACGTCTCCTCTCTGCAAGACAGAAGCGAGAAGAATAATAAGCAGCCGGTGAATTGAGGCGATAAGCCTTAGCGGATGTACGTTGGAAGAGAGGGACGGCTGAAGGAGATGTTCCGAGCCCACACGGCGTTGGAGCCTCGGTGCTGTCACCGGTGCGGAGGCAGTACATGGCTGATTCGGGGATTTCCTACCAGAAGACAGGTAATTTAAAAGACTGGGAGATCCAGTAGCTTTCTTTTTTTTTCTTCCAAGCCACTCCCAACACGTACCACCTTTCAAAGCCTTGCGTATGCAGGAAGAGTTGCTGCAAGAAAGTACGTTTTAATTTTGGGGAGTAAAAAAATCAAGCCTGCAGGCTGCTGCCTTCTGATAGAATGGCTTTGCTCCTGGTGGAGAGAGGTCAGTTTGCCAGGCTGTCCACCGGTATTTTGAATACTTGCTGTTGCAAAGAACACCTTGGAGTTGGCCTCCCTGACGCTTCGTGGCTGCCCTTGCAACTGTAAGGTCCTAAAGCTTCTCGCTGAGTACAAGATGATGCGTCAGTAGTGGAAATACTCTATATTTTGTGTTTTTCTCCAGGTTTAGCTTTGTCTTCCTGTTCCTTATTTCCTGCATGCTGTTTAAACCCTGCTTCTTTTTTTTTTTTTCCTGGTCTTGTCTCTGGTGCTTGGTACCAGAGTGCGTGAACCTCCGCACACTGATGAACGCACTTGGTTTCACAATTCTCCATTTTTCAGGCGAGGAGGAAAGGTGCAGAAAGATTCACCTCGAAAGCATCACCATTAGCCATGCGTGGCTGCCCTGAAAATTCACATTTGTGTCAGTGATTTTGATAAATAAATCGGATAATATATGCCACCTTCTGCCAAAACTTTGAGTAACATTGAAAAATTAGGTGCCTAAGGACAGAAACCACAAGAACTGAAACACTGTGTAAATACCTCATTTAGCCACATTAAGGGGAACACTGTTAAGAAAAGTGATGTGGAAGCATTTTGTCGCTTTACTTGGGATTCTTAGCATGGAATTACTATTAGTTTTAAGTCAGCTGTAAAATACCTTATTGACACAGACAGAGGGACCTGCTTTGTCCTGCTGTCTCTGAAAGCAAAGGTTTTAGCCCAAATATTAAAGGCAACAGCAAATTTTTAAATCCTGCAGTCGGCCTAGGCCAGGTTTGGTGAGGAGGCTCCATCCCTTGAAGAGCTGCCAAGGTGTGCGTGAGCTGAAGCTTCATGTGAGTTGGCCGTGTCAAGGCTTGGAGGCTCGTGTCTGTCCATCAGGAAAACCTTATGGGAGTTGAGCAGCAACAATGAGTATATGTTCCGTATAATTCAGAGATTTTACTTTCTTACATATTAAATAGCAGTTGACTGAAGACCTTTGAAGAACTCCTTGGTGCTAAATGTTGGACTTCGATGGCTACTTGCTGCTGTGAATAAAGCTGGAGGTAAAAGAGAGATTTAGAGATGGGTCTTGAGTGACACCTCTAAGCGTGTGCAGATGTTTTAAGTACACAGTCTGCCTCCCTGAAAAGTCCACCTGACATCAGAGTGCCCAGCTCCCAGATGTGGCAGCAAGTTGTGGTCCCCTGGGTCGGTGTTCGAAGCTTACGCTGTTTCAGGGTGCTCTAAGGAACAAAGACCCGAGGGGGTGCAGTTTTGATTCAAATATAATCCCAGTATTAAAAAAGAGAAACTATTTCAATGTCGGAAGTCTGTAATTTTCATAGAAAACAAGCTGAGGCATACCATAATGTTTCTTAAAAGAAAAGTTTGTTTCTCAGAATGAGAGTATCTCAGTTTGTCATGCTTTCAAAATTTTCCCTCTATTATTTTTTTTTTTTCCTAGCAAAAAATATTATTCAACTTTGTTACATGAAAGAATAGTTTGAAACGCTTCAGGGCTCAGTTTTAAAGCAAGTTTAACTTTTCGCTAAAAAAAAAAACCAAACAAAAAAGCCATGCACAGCACACTGTTGTAGGAGAGCTGGTGGTCGCAGGGAGGAAGAAGAGGACAAGAACCTGATCGCGAACAGTGGGAGGTAGTTGACCTTCCAGCCGCTCTCCCTTCCGTTGCCAGACACGGCTGCTGCACCGCTGAGTTTCGCTTGCCGAAATAATGAACGAGCTCGCGCTCTCCTGCTGCATTTTGAACACCGCAGATGATGACAACATTTATGGCTGCTGTTTAGCGCTGTTGGTATTTGACCATGAAATGCCTTCCCAAGTCCCTTGGCTGCTTTAAAAATCTTTAGTTTATTTCTGCTTTTTCCGTGGGCGGCAGCTATTGTTCCGTGGGTCGGAGATGGCTGACTAGATTAACTGACCAGCATTTCCTCGGGGAGCATTTGCGGGTGATTGAATTTCTTGCAATCAACAGCCCATTGCCCCTCGCCCCCCCCGTTTTTCTTGGTGACTAATTGATGATGACAGATGTCACCTGCACGGTGACACCAGCCCTGCCAGCTCTCCAAGGGGGAGAGCAATAGCGCTTCTCTGGACACGAGAGCTGATCGGTGGTGGGTTTGCCCCTTGTTTATTTTTTTTATTACTTTTTTTTTTTAACCAGTGTAGTCTCAGTTAATTAATAAGATCTCTTCCCTGCCTGAACGTAAGCAGCCATTAAGGCCATATTTGCCATTGATTTTCTTTCTTGCAAATGTGAACAGCAATTTTCTCAGCTGTAAAAAGAAAGAAATGGAATGTAATATGCAGACAGACGTGCATACAGGCGTGCCTGTCTTTCGCATGCAGAAGAGAGAAGTGCGTGCACATACCAGCCTGAGCCACCCCTTGGAGAACTGCCGGCCAAGCTGTGTCCAAAACAAGCGCAGGTATGAAAACAGAAATACCTTGGATTTACTGCAGTCAGAGAAACGATGTGAAAGCAGCTTGTATCATTTATAGGTGACTTTTTAAAATGCAATAGTGGGTAGTGATGGTGCCCGCGCTATGAGCGCTGTTGCTGTGCCGGCACGGCAGTGGTGGGTGTGTGGATGTGGCATACGTCCGTGGGGGGCTGCAGCTGCCAGCCTGGGGAGCACCAGCTCTCCAAAATTAAGTGAAAACAGTAAAATGCCTCCTTTTGCAGTGGAGCTGCAGTCACACGTGGAACTTTGCTGGAATGGCAGCACCAGGCAGCTCTCCACACCCAGTAGCCTTAGACCTTGGTCAGCTGGACTTTGTCTTCATTGCCTTGACCCAGCCTGGTTTTTTTGCATAGAGTAGCTCGTAGGTGACGTTAGTTAAAGATCTGAGAAAAACAAAATAACTTTTTTCTATCTCTGACCAAGCAGCTTTACTGCGACAATGCAAACACTATAAACACTATCATCCCCGCAGATGCTCTCCTCCGTTTGGCCCCTGCGCACAGCTCTTTGCCTTGCCTTTCCTGCCTAGATCCTGCTACAGGTTCAAATAATTGTTCTTAACTCCCCAAAGGGGCCACAGTTGTACAAGGTATTGTTTTGCACGTTCAACAGCAGATAAGTGTTTGGGTTACAACTTCTTTAAAATAGCTTTGGGCAAAACTGCCCTGGATGAATTGGAATTATGGGGTCTTGTAGTTCTATATTGCGCTGCTGAATTTCAAAGGAAACGTAGGCAGTGCATCTTTTGACCCTTATAGGGGATCCAGAGAAATCGTATGTTCACCTGTGCTAATTATTGTAGCCTTCTTTGGCCTCGCCTTACCCTTTTTTGCCTCTCTGACCACCCAATGTGTGCTCTTCCCCAGACTTTCCTCCTGGCCTCTCTTCTTGCTCCCCACCCCAGCGCACCTCAACTTTCAGATCTTGCAGTGGGCATCCTATTTCCCAGCCATCTATCCTTCTCTTGTCTTCCATGCGCTTTGCCACCTCTTCAGGGGCTCTGCCCCGTGGAAGAGGAGTTAAAAATGAAAGCTGTTAACTCTTCTCTCACAGAAGTGAAGGTGCAGTACGGTCATCTTCTCCCTCTGTCTTCCCTCCAGTGCCTGTCCACGCACAAAGCGGGGCTGGAGGTGGAAAAAGTAAACGTTTGACGGATGTTCGTCTTGTTTTTCCACCTGCTACTGAAAGGTGGTCAGATGTTGCAGTGATGAGTAGAGAATAAAACCCTAGAATAGCAGGGCTGGTTTGCGGGTGTTCAGGTGGCAGTTCAGATGTCTTGAGTTCCACAAGGATGTGGAAGGGTCTGTTGGTTCTGGGTTTTGTTGGCATGGCCCTCTGAGCATTTTTCCTTCACTAATTGTGGTTCCAGCTGCATAGTCTCATGCTCCATTCTGGGGACAGATCCTGCGTGCTCCTCTGCAAGCCTGGGCAGCACCTCCCTATCAAGAGAAGCGTTTAGGAGGAGGTAGACTGGCTTGCCTTTCGTGGAGGTGTCCCTGTTGACTAGTTTGAGATCGCGCCTTTTAGCAGATAACTAGCCTCCTTCCTCCCTCTATCGCAACTCGGTAATGAAGCTGGTATCCTTACGTGCACCTCTTGCCTGCGTTTGAGAAACTGAGGCTGGAGAGAAAAGAGAAGCGCTAGTGCGTATTTAGCTTCTGATGTGGTTGTTACAGCATAGGGTGGAACTATCGACATCTCCCCCGTCTCGGTGAGATTTTGTATTTCAGATACGTACGTGCCATTTCCAAAAGGCTGTTGGCCTAATCCTGCGAGGTGCTGAGTCGGGAATGAATTCCTCGTGCAGTAGCATCAGGCGTTGTTGACACACGTGAACTTCAGTGATTTATAGCAAGGTTCGTAGTGTCATAAAAGAGGCATAATAAAAATTAGTACTGCATGACTTGTTTCTAAGAACGTCATTATGGCACCAAGTAATAATGAATTACTGTGCAAGAAGCCAGAAGGGAGGAAGTATGTACGGCAATGAGGACAGATCTTTTATTTGGTAAATTAGTATCGCTGCATATGGGCTGAAAAATCTCTAAACATATGCTGATGTACCCTGGCACCCTGGCATGTGCTCCACGTCGTTGGTAAAACCCGATGCGTGTGAACACATCAAATGTAGACGCGTGCGCTCGCATATGAGCCGTGCCGACGTGATCTCTGCTGGCATTTGCAGGATGGATTTGAGCACGCAACGCCTGAAGAAATGCTCTTGAACGTGATTAATTTTGAATGATTAATCGGCTGGATAAAAACTGGAAGGGCCAAATTTTGTCAGTGGTCCCCAGGAAAGGTAATAGGAGTTGCTTGTGTGGAAAACAGCGTTTTGTTTGACCGTAAATGATGAGCTAGCAGTAACTTGTTTGTAAGCAGTAACTTATTTGGGACGGTAAATTACAGCTATTTCATATCTCCGTAAAGGTCATCTGATAGAACGTCTGCTTTTTTTTCCTAGCTGTTGGAAACAAGACCAAAATTTAGTTATTTAATGATTGGACCAAAACACTGCAGTTCATTTGATTCTTGTTTCTCCATTTCACCAGTTCTCACCCATTTAGTCACTTAATGTGGGACGATGAGAGCTCTTGGATCCATGTCCCAGGGCTTTCCCGGGGGACATCTTCCCGCTGCAGGTTAGCGCTGGGCTTTAGAAGCAGCATGGTGGATGGGCGATGAAATCCATCGTTTCATCGTGAAATTTCGGTTGAAATTTTTGACTGCCTGTGTGAAATGCAGAATTTTTCCTTGCGTTCCCCTCTCGAGGCGTGGACTAGATGGCTTAACGTCGCTGGTGCCTCCAGACAGACGGGCTTCAGGCCAAAGGATATGCCTCATACCGAAACCAGGTTCTTTAGCGCCGCAAACCCTCCGTCCTTGGCTGCTTTCCTCAATTTGGAGGAAAACAGATCTTGTTTACTGTCTCAACCTGTTCGTGGGTGTATCCGGAATGTGTAAGTCGCGGATTGCTTTGATATTCTGCGTTTGTCTAAATGGATCTTCCAGTGTTCAAGTAGCACGGTGTAAAAATACAGCTCCTCTCATCTGCTGATCTCAGGGCGGTCTGTTAAATTAAAAACAATTAGTGATGTGTTACAAATGTAATATAATTGCAAATTCATATTTGTATGATAGCCAGCGCAAGGTAAAATTAGGCAACTCATGCTTTAGGCTTTCTGTTTTGTTTAAAGTTGTTCTAGTTCTTTCCCAAATGTATGTGAATTTTTTTTTTTCAAAGAACATAAATTAATTTTTTTAATCCCCTTTTTAAAATTTAACGAAGATTTCAACTGAACTTTTTCGTCCATCGTTGCCGTGTGGGTGAGAGCCGTGGGTCTGTAACCATCTCTGAGGCTTTGCCCAGGAATCACTGTCGGCCCCTCAGCTTCCTGAGCTGCCCGCTGTTCTGCCATTTAATGGCATAGCCCCGTTAAAATAAAAGTGCATTCTCAAAAACGAATTTGGAATAATTCCTTCCGAAGTGCCTATGTTCTAAAAAATGATGCATCCACCAAAATTGGCATCTATTACAGATCATCTTCTTTAAGGCTATTTTACTGGAAGAGTGCCTTGCTTTTTCAGGACCTAGGTGTTACATATGCAGCATCTCTTGAGTTGCAGATATTCCTGCAGCGAGCTGTTTTCTCACTTACAACTTTCACAATTTGCTCTGTGGAAGATGTGTAAGGTGGGTCAAAAAGGTTCTCAATTAAAAAAAAAAAAAAAAAAAGAAAATTTTCTGAATGCAGGCGTGTTCAAANTTCTCTGAATGCAGGCGTGTGACAAAAGACTGGGTTGACCAGGCTGTGGCTGTACTGAGCAACACCAGACAATAAGCACGTATTTGATGTTATTTCTGGAATTAAAATTCCATGTAAATTGCTTTTCCTTTTAACACTGAGGATTTGGAGATGAGAACAGATTCACGTTCTTATGTCATACTTGAAATTCGTACTGTGCGAGTAACCGATTTAAAGTGCTAAACCCAAGGAAAATATTGGGGGGCGGAGGGAAGCAAGGAAGACATATGAATTAATCCACGAGGTTTATATTTTAACTTGAATAAAACATCTTGGTTTTTTTCTGAAATGTAAAGCTTGACTTAAACCCTGAATGTTCCTTTTATGTTTAAATACATTCAGTGAAATTTTCAAAAGTCTTTCAAAACTGAAATAGATTTCATCTCAATGTTAAAAAAAAATTCAAATCAAGGAATTGAAATAGTTGTTAGAAGGCAAAAAAATATTTTGAGGTAGTGTCTTGACTTGAAAATTTTCATCCGATGCGTTGAAACGCCGTTTTGGCATCAGGGTATGTGGGATGTTTAGGGAAAGTGTGATTTGCAGCAGGAGGCTGAAGATTGTAAGTGTGATAGCTTTCTCATTTTTGCTGACAAAGTATCGAGTTTCACATCTTATCAGCAAGCTCTAATTGACAGTATTTTAAACATATAGATAGCCTATAGTAGCTGTTCTTACTTTACCAACAGTGGCATTTGCGTGAGTAGTCTCTGCTTAGGTAAGGTTATAATTTAAAAAGAAATAATAATACTAATACTACTAATGTCATGAACATTAACCCCTCTCTGAGATATAGACAGTTCCTACATATAGCCCAGTCTCTTTCTACCTTAACTCGTCCCCCTGAAAAATGAGTATATTTTTTAATATAGGTGTGTGGCAACATGGTACGTGTATGACAGGCTTAAATGTGCTATGTGAGTTCAACAGGAGTAACTAAAACCATGCAAATTTTACTTGTTTTAAAAGCAGAGAAGTCAAACTCTCTATCAGTTCAGAGCTTGGTCCTCAATGCAGATTACCAGGATAGCTTTTAGATCAATATTGCTGACATCCAAGAGCAACGTTTTCTGTACACACAGTAACTTCTCAACTTATTTTTCAACTTAAACTTACAACTTCTTTCCTTAAACTTTCCTTAAAACATCTTTCCTTTTTCTGTCAACTTGGTAAATAATGTAAAAATAAATTAAAAAAAAAAAAAAGGCAAATTAATATTTTTTTGTACAGAGGTACAAAAACTGTGCCGAGATCTGTGGTTGTGTGTGTATGTATATATATACACACACATATAAAGTCCCTGTGAGCACTCCAGTGAGAACACGAGGTGTTTTATAACTTGGATTTAGAGGATTTGCACCCGTGTCTTTTACCGGGAGAGGCTCATGAATAAACCTATACCATCTATTGCCACCTCTGCTTAGCAATAACAACGTTATATCTTCTTGATACCAAATCCCTTGTGGGATATAATTACAAGGCTTGGGTTTGGGGTTTTTTTTCATTCAGTCAGTCATCCTCTCTTCTTGGATATCCCACATAAGCTTTTGCTGGTCTCTGAAAACACCGGGTAAAGGGTAAATGGCTGCTGCTAATAAGATCTTCTCCCTACCTGCCTGCAGTCATGTACATATGTGTTAAAAAAAAATAATTAAAAAAACCAAACAACAACAAAAAAAAAACCCAACCAAAAACCCAACCTATGAAAAGTATTTAAAAAACAAAACAAAATAATCCCTCTCTTGGAACTAGGTCTCCTATTCCGATTATTTTGAATTACAAACAGCCCACGACTGCTGTGTATGAGAAGCAGTGGTGAAATGGGATGTCACGCATGACGTTTTGCCTCTAGTTGTTTGAAAACCCCATAAGTAGTTGGCCTTGCGCATGTTTTGTAACTGGTCTGTATTTTACAAATGAAGGCTGTAAACAAGCAGGTCCTGAACACCTGCCTCAAGCGTATGTCTACGTTTTTTTTGAAGAACGTTTGCTTTAGGAGCGCAAGATGGGTACTGCTGGCAACGTAATGGTAAGGCCACAAAACTCACAGCTGCTGCTGGATTGTAAATAACGGGGGCTTTGGTTCTGAATTCGAGGTGCTCTGTTTGGCTTCCGAAATGGAAACACGAAGATCAGTTCCTCTCAGGCCTATAGTCAGACCTTCTCTGTTGATTGTATAGTCGTTTACATGTGTGGAAAATGAATCAAACAGTCCAGTTTTATGGTTGCTTCGTACAGGGGTAGATGATTATTCACACTGCCATGAGAGCAGAGAAAGCTGCACTTTGCAAGGAGTTAATATAAACCACATCAGGCTAAAATCAGAGCCTGTCAGACTCTGATGAAGATGGTTTAACCAGTGGATTGATCTTGTGTAGTCATATGAAAGATTGAAGGATTTCAGACGTTACTTGCTGAGATAATTTCAGGTTATATGTCTCTCTATATTGTACTATTGTGCTGTATATGTTTGCTATTCACTGCTAGCAACAATAAAAGTGAAATTGCTTTTGTCGGTGATAGCTCTACAGAGTTTACTGCAAGCCAGAGTAAAACACCTGCTCAGTGGACTGGAGCTTCGGTCCCAATCTTGCTGCTCTTCACCTCAGTTTTTCACTACTATTTTCATAAGTTGCCACCTAGCAGGCCAGCCGCTGCTGCATCCCGCAGGCACGAGGTCACGAAGGGTATGGATTCACCTCCAGCTTTTGGATACTTCCTCGGCGTGTTTAAAGGCCGATACCACTGTTTGGTAGTTTCAGTAGCTCTTTGGGCTCCATTATCTGTGTTAGGTAGATGTCCTCATTTTCTGTGGGGGGAGCTTAGACACCTGTATATACGTAGTCACATATGTGTAGTCACCTAAATAACGTGTGTGGGCTTCGGGCTGATCATAGCACAAGTTTCTGAAGACTACATGGGTTTTGAAGGAAGAGAAGTGCCAGACTGCTGTGCTCCACCAGGAGGGATGGGTATTTGGTGGAGGAACCACGGACCGGGGTGTTTTGTTGGGGGAACTGAGAGTTTCTGCAAGCCCTTAGGTGCCAAAATGGTTAATAACGGGGCTTTTTCTGAATTGCCGTGTTTGATTTTAGTGCCAGAACTCAACTGAAAAAGCCTTGCAGGTTTGCCTGTGTGCTTTTATCCGATCATGCCCTTGGTACTTCTCTAGAGATGTTTACCTCCCGCAGCCCTTGTTAGAAGACGACAATACGCTCACGCTCATAATACATGAGTCAACATATAGAATAGACCAGAAGCCCAAATCTGCTCCCTCTGACCGTGAAGCAAAGTAGTTGCATCGTTGTAATATAAATGTACACAGAATTATACTTTAGTCTTGTGTTTGCACATTATTTAGATCAGTGGCCCATGACTAAGGACGCTAAACACAATCTCAGTGCAAATAATGGATCACATCTTTGCAGCCAAAAGAGCTGAGACTATGGCTTATTATTTTCTTTCAACACATCATTACTCTGGAAGTGCCACAAGGAAATTCCTTAATTCCCTCTGGTTTTGGATTGATCACAATAAGTAAAGGGTACTAATATTTGTTATTAATACTAGCAATATTAATGACTTTTAATAATAATTTAGGGATAATATAAGAAAATGCTAAGCTATTATTCAGCGAATGTCATACTTTTTGTATAAAGCTGTTCTTCATAAGCTGTTTAGATAATACAACGCTGTTAATGATCTCACTGTAAATGAATGCTACTAATATAGTTCACAGTGTGTGCGTAGGGACTGACCAAAAAAGATTTGCAATAGTGAAAAAAAAAAAAATAAATTGCTTTTTCGTTGGATACCAATGGTGAAAACCTGCTTTTGAGGGCTGGGTGGCCCGTGAAATCAGAGCTCATACATCATATTTGCCCTCGGAGAAAGTTAGGTGACTGTGGGTGCTCCATAAGATGCATGTGCGAAATCAGTACGTAGCTAATCACTTAAATTATTGTTAAAAAAAAAAAAAGTTATTTTTTCATTTATGTTGATGGGCCAGCTTTCACCTGGACTTGGTGGGCAACAACCAAACCCTTAAGAGGTACTGTTCTAAAATGAATTGGACTGCTTGAATCTGCAGTTTAGCCATTTCTGGGTTTTGCACATAGACTGAACGCTTTTCCATGTGAAACGGTGTGAATATTAAGTCTCACTGTCTTTTCTTTTTATCCCAGTTCGACGCAATTGTCTAAATGTGCTGAAGCACCCTACTTAGTTTCTGCTCTTCCCAGACCAGTCGATTTGTAGGCATCAGGCTTTGAGCAGTCAGTTATTGCGTGTTTATGAGGTTAAATACTTCTGCTGCTTGGGGCACGAGACAAGCCCAGTGAAACAGGAGGGAACAAAGGAACTGATCACTTGTACGAGAAATAACTTCCAAGTATCCCGAGGAAGTAGCCTACTGGAGTTTTGCGTGATCGCTTTAGAGGATGGTTCAGGATGGTGCATTTTAAGGTGCAATTTTACCGTTAGGTTTTTTTTTTCTCTCTCTCTTTCAACCCCTGTCATTTTATTCACGCTTATTCCATGCCACCTTGGCCCTTTGTTTCCTAACACCTCAGCCGTGGCCACCACGGCACCTCCTGCCCGCCCCGACACCCCCGTGCCATCGGCCTCTCTGACTGACTCCTCTCCTTCCCCTCCAGCTGTCCCAAGTTCCAGTGTCCTCCCCTCTGCCCCCCGAGATGTGGTCCCTGTTTTGGTCTCCAGCCGATTTGTCCGTCTCAGCTGGCGCCCACCCGCAGAAGCCAGAGGCAGCGTCCAGACGTACACGGTCTTCTTCTCCAGGGATGGCGTCAACAGGTAGGTGCCAACAGACCATGCATGGGTCTCCTCTGGATGGGGGGATAGTCCTAAGAGTGCCTGAGGTCTTTACAAGTATCTTGCAAGTGGTTCTCAGCCTTGTGTTCTTCTCCCCGCGGTAAGAGAAGTGTGAAGCTGGAAATGCCTTTTGTTGCTGTATATTTTTATAGACGGACATCGTATCAACATGTATATAACAGTGCTCATTGTATTGGTATGAAGGACCATTTCTGTTGACAGTCATGCCTGTGGATCTTGCCTCCTCCAGCTGTTACTTGACCATCTAACATAAAGTATTGTTAGCTCCATATTTTACCTTTGGTCTTCCTCTGAAGACGCAGGCTCAAGTGTTCTTTGCGTCGCTGGCAGAGGTGAAACTTGTTGGGCCCTAATCGACGGGGGAGGAGAACTGCTTTTAGAGCAGTGCAAGTGGTGTAAGACCTTGCAAACAGCCACAGAGAGGGTTGTGAAGGGTTGCGAATACAAGGGACCAGCCTGGGCTGTTCTGGCCACGTGGATTAGAGCTGCATAGCAGATAGCTCTTTTGTGATAACGGCACTTATAGATTGTTTGGTGTTTGCGTGATTCCCCAACGTATATGCTCATTTCACACTTGAAAAGGTACGGCATATTTACTTGGGTTTTGTTTTATTTTCCTAACTTCGTATATGAACTTATGCCTGAGAAAACCCTTGTGGTTTTTTCTTCCTGTACATCATTATGAAGAACTGGCTTGAAGTGTCCTGTCCTGTATTTCACTGCACTTACGATATACTTCAGCTACCGGCTGGTGGCTAGTACTTGTGCGTGTGCTGATGGGAACCCAGCTTCTGAGGGGACTTGACTAGGAATCGATATTTAATTGAAAAACGAGCGGATACCTGTTGGATTTATGAGAGCTAAAGGAGGGGGGGACCCCACAGTTATCGGCGTGCTCCCTTTGCCGCAGCGCGGGTGTATCCTTCATCCAAAAGGGCTCAGTCTTGCAGGCAAAATTTCCTGCCCCTGCCGTGGACATTCGCGAGCTTCTCATCTTAACCTCCAAAAAGGTCCAACTTTCTTTTATAGCCGTATATATTGGGTTTCAGTTGTTTCAGTGCTCATAGACATCGATAGCTACAGCAGTGGCACCTGCTGCAAGAGGCAGGTCTCCTAAAGAGAGACCTGTATCCATCTCGTCCGGCTGAGCAGCCTTGAAGGGACACAGCACCCGAAGCACGTGGGATGAGAGTGTGAAACACGCTCTCCCTCTGTAAAAGAAAGCTCCTAACTCCAAGTTCGGATTTCTGAGGCCGACGCTGGAGGCAAGCGTCTTCCGCAGCAGGGTGTTACTTGTGGGATAAGCGGCACGTAGGCAGGGGCAGGGTTCGTGGCAAACACACGGGGCAGGAGCCAGGCTTGATGGGTTCGTTTCGCGGGTCGGACACAGGCATCTCGCCTTCCACAAATCCCTCCGGGGCTAGCCGTGAGCAGAGAGGGAGGGACAGGAGGAGAGCGGGACCGATGGGGCCGGAGGTTCAGAGTTCAGCTCTCCGTCCTGCCTCGGATCGAGTCTCCCGTCGTGACTAGGTGGGACGAGATGAGAACGATGCCTCACTGGAGCGTCAGGAAGGGGATGTACTGGAGGCTGTAAGGCGCTCAGGGAAGCTATTAATCAGCCCTAGAAAAGTAACTGATGCAAAAAGAGCGATCAATGAGTTCAGTGGGAAGTGAGGATGCTCGGCGGCTCCTTTGTTGCTCCCAGCGTGGGCACCAAATCGGGGTTCACGTGGCTGAAGCGAACGGTTCTGCACGTGTGGGACTTACCGTGTGTCTGCAGCCATCGCCACCAGCGACAGTGCCACCGGGCACGGCTGTGATC
Organism: Scopus umbretta; assembly: GCA_013400535.1. NCBI lineage: Eukaryota > Metazoa > Chordata > Aves > Pelecaniformes > Scopidae > Scopus > Scopus umbretta. Next base: position 20,178 of record VZTL01039519.1, read on the forward strand.
GCGTCTCATTTATTGTAACTCTGTCTTAAAAACATCAGAGCTGCCACACACAGCTGGATGGAGGCATAGTCTAACTCAGCCTTTTAGTTTCACAGTGAGGAGAAAATACTAATATTCTTATATGAGGCCTTTAAATAGTGGCGTTTCTGAGATTAAAAAAGATGTAAAAAGAGCTCACCCTGGCTTCCCTTACGCTCCGAGATAATTTTCTTCCAGAATTTCCACGGTGCTGCTCAAAGTTCTGGGTACCAGAAGGATGCCTTAGTCCCATTCCCAACTAGATGCATGCCTAGGTAAAGCGTCTCCTGCAGAAGACTGTGGGCTCTGTGTTTAAAATAACTAAACAAATAAATAGATAAAATAAAACAAAAAATCCCCTGCGCTCCCTCCAGCAAGAGACTCAAAATGCCACCTCCGGTTTAAAACTTTTGAATGTGCACCTGTAGTCTTGCAAACTTTCAGACAAACTGTGAGATAAAATTAACGTAGCTTTCCCTAAAGGAAAAAGAAGAAAGCTTCCACGGAATTTTCCAGCTGTTTGTTTGTGCGTTATTTTTACAAAAGAGCTATTTTTCTGTTTATAAAAATAAATACTGGATTTGACATTAACCTCAGGGACGCAAAGGAATTGTCAGAGAAATTACTGTAAGTCTGGAGTAAGGCGATCTTCCCGGGTTCGAGAGCCAGGAGGGATTTGCATGACAGCTGGCAGCACCACCAAGGCCAACACGACACGGGGCGGGGGGGCACACGGCCACTTCAGGGACCATCTGGAAAAATAGTCTCCCGTGTTTTGAACTCTCTCATAAGGGTTTTTCAGCTCAGCCCTTTCAAAGAAACCCCTTTTGGAAGTGATTGCACTTACTGCCATAGCGTAATCACCAGAACCCTTCTGATGGGATGCTCTTTAATCTTCATGCTCAGCTAGGCATCCTGCGTGGGATCAAATGGTTTTGCTTGCTGATAAGGATGATGGGGAAGAGCACTTAAAGGTAAAAAGGCAAGTTTCTCAGAAAAGGATAAAACAAACCTTAAATCTATTAGGAAATAAACAAGCAGCCCGCCAATATACCTGCACTTAGGGAAGTTTCTGGTTGAGATAAAAGTTCAGATATAAAAGTGAGATATTCTATAACATTTAGGATCATAGAATTTTTTAGGTTGGAAAAGACCTTATTGAGTCCAACTGTGAATCTAGCACTGCCAAGGCCACCACTAAACCACGTCCATAAGCACGCATCTACACGTTTTTTAATACCACCAGGGATGGGGACTCAGGGCAGGCTGTTCCAGTGCTTGACGACCCTTTCCATGAAGAAACTTTTCCTAATATCCAATCTAAACCTCCCCTGGTGCAGCTTGAGGCCATTTCCACTCGTCCCATCGCCTGTTCCTTGGGAGAAGAGACCAACACCCCCCTCCCTACACCCTCCTGTCAGGGGGCTGCAGAGCGCGATCAGGTCTCCCCTCAGCCCCCTCTTCTCCAGGCTGAACAACCCCAGCTCCCTCAGCCGCTCCTCACAGCACTTGTTCTCCAGGCCCTTCCCCAGCTCCGTTGCCCTTCTCTGGACACGCTCCAGCCCCTCCACGTCCTTCTTGCCGTGAGGGGCCCAACACTGCACACAGCATTCGAGGTGGGGCCTCACCAGTGCCCAGCACAGGGGCACGGTCACTGCCCTGCTCCTGCTGGCCACGCTGCTCCTGACACAAGCCAGGATGCTGTTGGCCTCCTTGGCCACCTGGGCACACTGCTGGCTCATGTTCAGCCGGCCGCCAACCAGCACCCCCAGGTCCTTTTCTGCCAGGAAAAGGCTGATATATAGCAGGCTGTTGATGGAAAAATGAGCAGAAATAGAGGATTTCAAATATAGGATCTGTTAGTAGATACGTAACTCTTACTGTATGTTTGATTGTGCTTATCTTCTGTCAAAATATAGTGGAATATAATAGTAGAATGTAATGCATGAATTTGGATATAACTCTTCAAGGTATACGCATGTACACACACCCATAGACCGTAAAAATCCATCCTGCCATATAGGAGAACTGTTCCAGAAGAGAAAGGAGCTATTTTAGGTTTTGCTTGATGTTATAAGCTCCCTGAAAAAAAACCCCTCTTTTATACCCAAGTAGTAAGGTCACCTAAAAGATTGAAAACACAGAGTTTACCAATGTAATGGGTAAATCTCTGCCTCTTTGATTTGTTTCCCATTTTACTGCTGGGATACTGCCCAGACGGAGAGCTCTTGGGAACGGGGTGTCCCCATGTGCTGCAAGGGCAGAGGTGCTGCTGCTTCATCTCTGGCATCTCTCGCATCCTCATACTGTTGAAACTTTAATTTATATTTTTTTTTTTTTTGGTAGAGGGTAGTCTTCATGTGGGAAGCATTGGATCAATCTGCATCTTTAAACCCTTTCCAAACCAACAGCATTTGTGTCTGGATGCTGCCCACATTTAACTGCAAACTGATTTAGAGTAGCAATATTTTTTGTTCTGAGCATTTGCAGATTCGATATTTCAATCCACACGCAGGTTCAAAGTTTGGTCTGATTTTGACGTGCAGATCTGCTCTCAGCCTCACAGTTTGTTCCCTCTCCTCATCCGTCTCTGCTGGTTTCCTTCTCAGTGAGCAAGCTTTGATTCACACAGGCATTTGATATTTATGCGGTAGCGTATTAGTCACCACAAAGAAAGACACATTGTTTATTTTTGCTGATTTGCTCTTGATCTATCTCTAAAGCAAAAAATAACTCCTCTAATGTAATCTCAAGGCGTATTTAATTACCTGTGCATAGTTTGAAATGAATTCTGCCTTGCCGGTGAGAATTTATGTCACTATATTTAAAGTTTAAATTTAATTTGCAATTAAAAAATCACTATATTTACTTATAAATATGAGAAATACTTATACAGTAATGTATTTCTGTTTAGCATTTTAGATGAGGCACAGAGCCCAAAAATACCATTCAGTTTTTGGTTGCAACCTTTGCAATGTCAAGTTGGCTTAAAAAATGGGTCCTGCTTTGTAGCTATCCTTTTTTAACTGACTGTTAGGAAACATTTTTCCCAATAAATGAAATGAAATGCTCTGATCTTAAGGAGGGGGGGGAGAAAACGACCCTGGAAATCAGCAGTATTACAGCTGAATGTCAAACCTTTTGACGAAGGACTCTCTTGCAAGATTGTGACCAGTTTTATTTTTAATTGAACATTCACTAGAATTTGTTTTCAGTAGCAAATTATTAAATGCATAGGTAGTCACAACAAGGTAATAGATCTCCCAGTTTAGCTTCCTGCGTGTTGCAGACTGAAGAAATTAATCAAAGCACCACTTAACTGAATGCAAAAACTTATATTTGATTAAAGCCTATCTTCAGAATTCAGCTGAAGTTCTGAAATATCATTCCCAGATGATCTATTTACATTAGTTTTGAGGTTTGCTTGTTATAATCAAGGACTTTATGTTATTTCGTGGGAGAATGATAATGGGAGATAAAAAAAGAACTGAAGGTAGGAAAAGTCCGTCTATTTTAAAATTAATAGTATTCATTTCACAGCAAGGAGCATTAACATGACTTGTCTTACTTGAAGTAACTAATTAGGTGTTTGAAACATTATAAAAGCATTTGTTACACACCTAAGAGATATATGGGAACTGTAATTATCTTTTTTTACATGCTGATACCGTAATGTAACATGATCTTCAGTCACTGGAAATTACATGTCGGAGCCTCCATTTTACAAGAAAGTGGATGACTTTAGTCAAGGTCTTTTATTTTTAGACTGTAATTTATGGCCAAGACGGGTTTGAGAAAGAAAACCCCAAAACGTACAGGTGCCTGGTTCAAGGATGTTTGGTGCTTTTTAGATTATTCCTTCACTGCTGTAGCATCTGTAGCGCAACAACCCCTTGCTGGTAAGCAGGAGCACACGGTGGACTTTTGTAGGCGAACGACACTCATCTCGCCAAACTTTGGCCTGAGTGCGTGCCAGCGGGGCAGGTCACTGGAGCTCGAGGGAGAAAGACAGCCCCGTGTTTTACAGAATCCACCTGACGTGGTTTAGACATCTCTCTTACAAAGGCAGGTGTAGTAGTGTTATATTCTTAAGGCGTTTTTTTCTCTTTGCCAGCTGGAGGGTTTAAGGCATCGTAGAAGACGTCACTGCCCGGCGTGACATTGGCAGGTGGCCCATTTAAACAAAAGGGATATTTTTTTTTCTTCATGGCTCATAATTACATTGCCACAGAAACCAAAAACGGGAGTCGGAGGTTTGACAGTTTGAGGGAGACAGACCCATTTGGGGTGTCTGTGACCATCTGGGTGCCAAAATTCCAGAAACCTGTGAGCAGGAGCTCTATGCCAGCAGAATAACCAGATACTTCTGTCCTATGCCAGGAGAATAACCGGATATTTCTGTCCTATGCCAGGAGAATACCCAGATATTTCTGTCCTATGCCAGGAGAATACCCAGATATTTCTATCCTGGTTCACTTATTCCTCTAACTGTCTGTTATCTGGCTGCTGCCAGGTTGTGAGATGGGACTGGGTGGCCTGCTGGCTGTTCTCGCATCTCAGCCTACCTGGAGGGAAACCTCAGCTCTTTCTTTTGCTTTGTGCCTCTTGGTCTCAGTCCTGGGGTGTTCGCTTGATTATTATTCAGTCTTTACTTAGGAAAACCTGGAACTTTTTTTTTTTTTTTTTTTTTTTTTTTTTGTCGGTTTTTTTTTTTCTTTTTTTTTNAGTCCTTTTCTTACTTTTTTTTAAGCGACAAGATCTTGCACTGCCCAATGGGCTTCTGGTGTTGCATTTGGAAGATACTCTAGATCTGATAGCTAGAAAACCCAAGCCATAGGAAGTGAAACATGCAAAGGTTTCACTTGCTCAGCGCTTTCCTGAGGTGCATGGAGGCAACATGCTGGCTGGCCAAGAGTGGGGAAACTTCCCTCTGTGATCTTTCAGCGTGGGCTGGGGACAACCCAGAGCTGCTCCTGTTCAATGCTGCTCCCAAACTGGAAGCCACTGAATTGCCAGAGCACAGGGCTGGACTTGAGTTAATTAGCCTTGGAAATGACTTGTGAATACTGTGAGGTGGAGCGGGCTGCAGACACCTCCAGTCACTGCCAACCTGGGCGCTATTTTCCAGTGGGAGCGGCAGTTTTACCTGGACTTGCATTTATCAAGAAATAAATTTGGCCCATCTCTGCGGGCGATGAGTTCGTTAGGTCCATCAGCTTGTGAACACTGATGTATTTGGGTGGTTAAGCAGCTGCTGGTTTGCACAGAGAGGCGTCCCGGGAGATGGACTTTAGTATCACCGCTGGAATCCAAGGGAAGATGAACACTGAAGGTGCTGAGATTGCATTTGAAGATGACAGCGTTAGAGTCTAGTCAAAGCACTTGCTCGGATGCTTCCAAACGGCTGAGGCTGGGACGTGACGCAGCAAATGCAGATCTGAGAAGAGGAACGGCAGCCCTGGGTCTCCTCGTGCCTCTGTGACGGGTTGGACTGTTTCTGCCGCTCTGCAACCTCAGCATCAGATGTAAAATGTCAGAATTTCACTCCTCATCACAGCACTTCACACCTGCATCCCACACTACACACGATGAGAGAGTCGTGCTGGTTCAGCCCCTTCAGTTTAAAATGCAGATTTGATTCGGCTCAGAAGTCACTCGAGCAACGTGACTGCCGAGGGCACCAGGGAAGTGTACTTTGTTGTGGTGGTGGTTTTCTTTCTTACTAGGTAATGGGAAAAGACTTACTGCAAGAATGCTACAAACCGTTCCACTTTTCCAGACCTGCAGGTATCTATCACCACAGGTACCACTGTCACAGAGAAGTATTAAAACAGAGCTCTGACTGGAGTTTTCTTTTATCACGTCATCCCCTTTTTCTTCTCTCGCTTCTTCACTGCTATTTTGGGATTGAAAGGTAGTCTTGTTGCTTCTTTGCAGTTAAAAAAAAAAAGTATACAACGAGATACAGTTGCTAACAGTCCCATCATCCTGCAGGTAGGAAGTCACTGGGCGTCTTTTCTGTCTTACTGCTCTGGGTTCCTGCATCTTAAAGGGTTTATGAGAGTATCGTAGCTGGTCAGTTTGGATGTTCCTGACTGCCCTGCCAAGACCGCTGCTTTCAGAGTCGGTCGGTTGGTTACAAATCCATCGGAGCCATTTTCAATGCAACTGGGTTCCTGCTTCTACAGCTTGCAGGTAGGAACTGGAGATAAGAGGCAAGAGAATAAAATTAGCCGAGTCGGTCAAGCGCAGCTCAGCTTGCACAGTTAGAAAGAGCAGAGGCTCTGCCTGCCAGCGTCCTCGTCGGGGAGCAGCAGCCATCCACTGCTTGCATGCTACCAAGTGCAAGAGAAAACCTTTCTGCTGGAAGAGTGGCATTAAATTCCCGTTGTCTCTGCTAAGGGACGATCTGAAGGTTCCTCCCCAGGGAAAGTTCACCCAAGCTTTGTTCAGTCAATCCTCGGGGGGCTGGGGTGACGGCGGAGCCTGGCGCTCGGCGGGCAGGACCTTTCTTTGGTCTGAGAGGTTTCATTTTGAGGTAAACGTTCCCCACAGGAACAATAATCTCCGTTCTCTGAATTGCTGCTGTGTCTATTGCAGCCCAGAGAACCGCAGCAGCGCAACATGAACTTTTGATAATTAGTTGATTCAGTCTTAAATGATTTTTTTTTCTGCAGCATGAAATCTACCTTTTTGTTGTTGCTTTTCAGAGGGCTTCTAGTAAGGAGAGGAGCGATGGAAGCCACCCATAATAAATCAGTTACAAAAGCAATTTTACCTACTTCTGTTTGCAGATTGTCCATAAAATGACCGTGAGTTCATCCAATTTAAACCCTGCTTTACTGTTTGGGGATTGTATTTTTCCTGGATAATCCCACGTTTAATGATTCTAAGTCTGTATCTTTCTCGCCAATCGTTTTCTCTCACCGAGCAGCAGAAAGCCCCAGTGAGGCAGAGCTTTGCTTGACCCAAGGCAGAGATGCCAGTGCCAGGGTGCAGATACCCCTTTAGCTCTGGGTGCTTATGGTGCCAGGAAGAATTCTGTGGCTCCTGCCCCGATGGGAGGATGATGTCCTGCGTGCCTCCCTGGCCAGGGGCTGCCACCTCCCAATGCCCGGGCTGTACCTTTGCTCTGGAGACCATCACCGACCGGTTACCCCAGGACTCGCCACTGGGAGCAGCTGGTGGAGGAGTATCAATCACGTTTGTTGCCCTGGCTCAGTGATAGTAAACCGCTGGCCAAGTTGGGCAGAAATAGAAACCTGGTTGATGCAGGCAACAGTGAGCTGCGGTGTCTCTTGAAGGAAATTTGGTGCTGGATGCCAGGCAGGCTCACTGTCACTGCTGGAGAGGAGAAGTACCTGCTGTCCCCACGCTCCAGCTTCCCCGCGCAGCTGACGGCCGAGCTTGCGTACGCGGGGCGGTGTCCGACCATCTTTCTGCATTAGGAGAAGGCTGCCCTGGAACTGCCCGGGTGCTCGTCTTGCCAAGGAGCATAGCGTAAACTCCACAAATGGGTTTTCATTTTAGAGCTATGAAACGGCGGGCAGTAGGCGCATCCTAGAAAAGACTCTGGGTTGTCCCTTTGCCTGTGAAACAGCTGCAGGAGTGCAGCAAAGGCTCGAGGTGAGTGGTGGTGGTTTTGCAACTAACTGTAGCAGGAGCACTGACAAGGGCTTGATGTAGAGCAGTCCAAACCCAGTTTTCATTAGTTGGATGTTGAGAGTCCAATATGCATCTCGCTTCCTATACCAGAGATGCGTTCCTTTATTGAACAGCCATTTCTTTCCATCAATTTTCCTTTTTTGTTACATTAAGAAAGGGGAAGAACCAATATGCTATGTACCTTATGAAGTGTTAAAATACAAGTCATCTTTGTGGCGCTTGCAGCATTCCCAGTGGGTCCCATTGCTTGAATTAGGCTTTTTAAAGTAAATACTAAAGAACCCTATAGACAAACAAGACTCAGACTGAAGTTTGGTAAATTACCATACCTCGCAGGCCTACCAGCTGCATAAATAAGTAATGCTTTAAGATCCAAATGCATTTTAAAAAGATTTTTGGTTTTGTTTTTTGGTTTGTTTTTTTCAGGGAACGGGCAGTCAACACATCTCAGCCTGGGACACTTCAACTTACCGTGGGCAACCTGAAGCCGGAGCAGACCTACACCTTCCGAGTGGTGGCATACAACGAGTGGGGACCAGGAGAGAGCTCGCAGCCCGTCAAGGTCGCCACGCAGCCGGAGCGTGAGTGTGCGCAGGAACGGGGTCTTGGCGAGGGTGGCAGCGGTAGCTGTAGCCGTGAACTACAGCCCTGCGGTTCTCATAGCGCACCGGTTTCAGGTTTTCATATGGCTCCTCTTAGGAAATGCGGCCTCGTCCTTAAATAAAACGCTTCCTCCATTTGTACAGTTTCTTGCAGAGCATCTAGCTGCTCACCAGCAGCATGTTGGTAGTTTGTGTCATGACTTTGATGGTCACACATCCCCTCTTCTATTATGCGACAGCATAAGCGACGTCAAAAGCTATGCTGTGGTACGTTAGGAGTTGGTTTTTTACAAGGAAACAGGAGAAACTTACGGAACGACACAAAAACTTTCCCCTGGAGTAAACGTTTTGGCTTATTTTGGCTTATTCATGTTTAAAAGCAAATATTTTCTATTAGTTAATGTTTAGCAGGAAGCGTGTTTTATAGATCTTTGGAGCAAGTGGAACCTTTCAGTCGACACTTTTCTCTTTCTGTGTCTCATTTGATTGTAAGGATTTGCGCATGTCGTCTCCAGAAAGAAGAGACGTTTCTTCTGGTTGAGTTTGTCCTGTTGCAGTTTTTCTCTCCTTGCAAGGTCCAAGAAGGGCTGTTGCAGAGAGAGGATTGAAACGTTATGTGAGCCCTTCCGCGGCAAAATTAGTTGTTCAGAAGATCTGGCCACAAAAATGGGATTGGGTAGCTAGTTCCTAGCACGGAGGTGGGTGCTGTGTCCAAGACTGAGGGGCACTGGACTGCTTGGCAAACCGTAGGGGTGATGGTGGGATGCTGAGCTGCTTTTACACTCCGTCGGTAAGCCCCAGCCAGAATACGCTCACCCTCTGTAGTAAGGTGGGCAATCTAACGCTTAACAGAAGGACAGAAAGAAGCTGTTTTACATCGTCACACGCTGCCGTGTACAGAAATTTAACTGAAAGACAATATTTGTCTGAAAACCCTTCGTTGTGTGAAGATAACAGCTGTGCTGGAAACCCCTGAAATGTGTTTTCTTGATTCATTGCCGCAGGTGACTTGTAGCTGGGAGCCGGTAGAGGAGGTGGGAATAGCTCTCCACGGGGGGTAGAGGAGAAGAAGAGCTTGGAAGCAAATCCTGTGATAAGACAAGCCTCTGAAGGTGGCTTTAGGTGGCTTTTTAACTGTTCAGATCCTTTTACAGCTAAGCTGAGCCCCAGGAAAGGTGTTTATTAGGGCCAGCGAGAGCGTGTGCGACGTCTCCTGACCAGGCAAGGGATGTTGTGAGCAAGGGGAGGAGGGATCTTTCAACTTACCTTATTCCACGATTTGGGGTGTATAGCTTTGTTTGCCACGAAACATGAGTTTTACTCCCCGTCATCGCTTCCCAAACCCCCCCCAGACCAGTGATGTTAGTGAAATACCACCCAAGACGCAGAGCTTTCTGTTTTTCTGGATGACCTTGCCTTTCAGATGCATCTTCAATTCCCGCTCTGAGATTGCTCTGCCGCTTATTGCACTTACTTGCAATTACACAACTGCCGTGTGCAAACATAAGCAAGGTTGTATCCCAGCCCGTTTTGGGGAGATAATTCTGGAAAGGAAGGTATTAAGTAACTAACTGTCAGCATCATTTATCTGTTAGTAATTTATCTCTGCTTAGCCACACACGCACGAATGCACGTATACGCATTTCTGCATATGTTTGTATTTTATATCTATAATATATCTATATTTACAGAAGTAAAATAACATCTCAGTCGGGGAAAATGCCTTCCCCCTTGCAGAGCCCCGGTGAAAAGCAGGCACCGCTACCCTCTGCTGTTACCGTCTGAAGCTGCCACGGCGCGGAGTTACCGGCTCTGTTAAATGCGCAGTGTAGACATTTGGAATATCTTTCCTATTTAATAACGTCAAGATTTCTCTGAAGTGTCAAGTTTGAGCATGGAGAAAATACTGCTTTCCATTTTTCTTTTTGCTTTTTATTGCTGACCAAATTATCTTATCATTTTGAAACAACTCTCTCTGGTCCTGGGAGGCAGTCAGCCTCTATGTGCCTGTCTTTTAGAACACGCTGTAACTATTGTACAATAAATTACATGGCTGCACATAAATTGAATTTCCACATTATTTGAAAATATCAGAAGTATTATGCAATCTGGCATTGTTAAAGAAGAAAAAGCTGATGAAAAAGGACATCTGAAATTCATGTCCGTCAGCGCCCGTTTCTAAAAGTGCACACATTTGCTCAGTAATCAGTTTAAAAGATCAACAGAACAAGTTCTAGCTTTTTGAAATAATCATCCAGAATATATGGGCTGGATTTATATGGAGGGTTTTGTCCCCAGATTAACACTCCCCCCTTCTCTCTCTCTTTTTNCCCCCCTTCCCCCTCTCTTTTTTTTTTTTTTTTTTTTTTTGTAAACTACAACCCCTTTTTCTCTGCCTTTATGGTATATAATTTCACTACAGTATTATCAGTCTGGATTTAAATCCCTGCCTGCTTAAGCCATGTCTAATCTTTTCATACCACATGTGGAGACTTTGTGAGTTATTATTTTGGCTCCTCAAGATGCTGTTAAAGCAGCTTGGTAGTAGAGAATAAAGAAATGCTTCTATTCTCGCAAGGAGGATTGAAATTGTCCGCCCGAGCTTTGAAAGCAGTTCCCTGCTGTGGGACCAGCTCACTTCTTTTCACAGCCCTTATGAATTAAAACCAGTTTCCTAATAAATCTGTGTCTCCGTGATGTGTGTATTAGTTGGCGAAAGAGAAGTTGAATAGGAAGGCATGTTGGCGTGCCCCAGAGAAACTTGGCGGCATCACTCCAGCCCCATAAGGTCACCTCTTACCATCTCCCTTCCAGTGAAATCAATTTGGTGTGCGCCGACATCTCAACTTGTACCCGAGCATCTTTAAGGGCTTTAGAAAGAGTAATTAATTACCGCATCCTTCTAAGGTAGGGAAGCAGTATTGCGCCTACTTAAGCTGCGTCCCCATATGTCTCCCTGCTCCTGCGCTATGCTGCGAGGGGCAAATCTCCGACCCCCCGAGGTGGGGAGCAGCCGGGAGGAGCTGTGCTCCCCACCCCAGTGGCCTGAAAATGGGAATTCTGGAACAGAAATATAGAGATTTGGGGTGGACTTGTGTAGTGAGCGGGGCATTTTGCAGCAGCTAGAGAGGGTGATCAATCTTACTTGCGTAGGAGACTTGGGTAACTTTGCTCACCGAGATCCACGCCTGCCTAGATACTTTTGCGATTGCTTTCAATTCCCATTAGAGGCTGGGGCATCTAACCTCAGAAATCGCTCCCTTTGTCATTTCAGAATTTCATTTTTTCCAATTATGGTGGGGAAGCAAATTTTTTTCTTTTTTAATCTCTGGCTGCACCTGAATTTTCTTGCTAAGACAACTAGCAGCAAAAACTGCCATCGATTCTGCATTAAAGCAATTGCACCAGAAGCTGTTGAAGTTCTTGGGTTTGGTGGTGGCTTTGTTTTGCTACCAGTTTTTCAGTGGAGATAATATTCTTTGAAGCTATTGCACAGGAAATGTTAAAAAGACAGACAAAATTTCAACTGCAGTCTCTTTTAACCTAGATTTCTTATACAAATGTCAAAACCACATAGAAAATTAAAAGGCCATTAAAATGAATGCAATGAAATTTCACATGAAAAAACAAAGGAAGGCAGGGATGTCTTTAAAGCCCACATCAGTTCCATATATGTTGATCTGCACAAATTAAGTTTGCAGAGTAAATGTGCGCTGGAGTAATTGAATTTTCTGTAGACTTGTATCAAGCCCATCCCTTCTAGACACCAATGCAGAGCCGGTGCCAGGTCATCACCTCCCGGGGCTGGCGAGGGTCCCCGAGCAGGGCCGGACCCTGCCGTTGTCAGATGCTGAGTGTTTCAGAGAGCACTAGTGCTGCCTTTCCTCCCTACTCAGCTGGTTTGGGTACCAGTTTCAGTCACAATGATGATAACGTTGTCGCTATAAATGATGCTGAATGCTGTCATGATAGTTAGGGTCTTGCTGAAACGAGAGCTCTGGGAAGAGTTTGGGCAGGCACTGCAGATCAGCTGGAAAACCTCCCGCCAAGGTGGGCTTGATCAGGTTTTTGGGAACAGGGAGATGAGAATCGCCTTTCTCCAGTGCAAAATGGCCATGGGTTTGGGTGGAGAAAAAGCTGAGCTTGTGTGTGAGAAGTTGGGAGGACTGGAGCCAAGGCTCTGTGGCTTTGGGCAGATCATTGAAGCCTCTTGGTTCTTCCATCCCCAGACTATAAATAAGCAATGTTGATGAAAGGTTGGACCAGGTGATCTTCCGAGGTCCCTTCCAACCTGGGCTATTTGTTGAGTCTATGACTTTTCCTCTCTCCTTCCTCGTGCCCGGGCGCAGGTCTATCCATGCAGCTTAAAGACATTCCTGCCATCCTTTATGGCAGGAATTTCCCTTTCCATCACATGCTGATGTAACAAAAACTAATCATTTTTAAGAGACCTGTGGCTAGTCCCATCTAACGAGGGAGCCATGGGCTCTGTCGGGAGCCTTCTCTGCTGCAGCCCGTCCCGCATCAGCTGTCTTCAGTGATGAACTGAGGACGTGGTGCTCCTGCTCTCCGTCCATCGATTTGCAACGACGTTACAGGTATTATTTCAAAGGCAAAAAAGTCTCTGTCCGAGTCTGCACCCTCACCCTGCCACATTCTGTGTGTACAAACAGATCCCTTGAATAACAACTCTCCACTTTGGTTTTGGACACAGCCCATTTTGCACGGTGCAGGGGTATTTATATATATTTCATATATTTATCAACGTATGACAGAGCTGGGGCAGGTTGAAACATGAGCACCTCCAGTGTAGCGCCTTGGTAGTGAATTTTTCTTGTCATGTGATGAAAGGGTAAAGGAGGACTGAAAAATGTGTTCTGTGGAGTCATTAATATCCTCCTCATTTGTGTGTATCCTTCCATAATGGCTCGGTAAAGTACACCCTGGGGTAACTTTATGCCATTCTTGCATGGTTCTTTAATTTTATGAGTAATTTATGTGGAGCATTGGGGGCGGGGGGGTTCAATTGCTTTAAATTTTAATGAAACGTATCTTCCTTTCTGAAAGTTGGGCAGACCTAAAGGAAGAGGTGGTGATGTCTGTTTTTCTGTCTGTCTCTGATTCCTGCTTTTGGTTTCCCATCCCTTTTTTTTTTTTTCCCCGGGCTTTTAATTATTTTTTATTTATTTATTTATTTATTTATTTTGTCTTTTTCTTGAGAGAGAAGCGTTGCTTCAGTCTTAGCCCTTGGAAGGCGCTTCCCTTTGCAGAAGGTTGCTGCAAGAGCAGGATGAGGTCTCGCTGGGCCTCCTGGTCATCAGGACACTGGTGGTGTCCCCAGCACGGGTCTGGGTAACGTGTCTGCCCTGGTATCTTCAGTGCTCTCTTGTGCAATGGAAAATACGAACTCAGATCCCCTGGGCACATCTGTGGTATGAATTTTGTCTTTTGTTTCCCGTGGGTTTGTTTTTACATCAGGTTTAATTTCGAATAGAGCAGAAATTTATTTTATTTGGGGGGGAATCTGGGCCATGGTCCCATGGCAAGCCATCTGCCCGCTCCCGTTCCCAGCTCCCGCGCTCCCTGGCCACCTCTGCTGCGTCGGGGCTGGGTCCGTACGTGCCGTGGGGGCAATCAGGCCAGCTTCTGCTTTTCAGATGTGTTTAAACTTGAGTCAGGGCTGGTTAATAGAGACTGTTAGTATTGATAATTGAGATTAAAGATCACCTCATGCTGTTTTATTCTTCAGACTCCGGCTAGCTCTAGTGCCGTGGCCTTTTTTTCTTTTTTCTTCTTTCTTTCTGTTTCCTATTGAATTTCTAGTTTCTCTTGTGGAACAAAATGCAGCACCTTAAGCTGGATTCAGTGACGCTATTTGCGCTGACCTGCTGAATATGTGGTTCCTTGTGCATTATGGGGAGGCTGATTAAGACTTTTATAAAGGCCATTTACAACAAGGAAGGATTAAATAAGAGAGAAATGAAAATTTATGTTGTACTGCTTCCTAGAGACTTTGGAAAAAAGTGGCAAAGGAGAGGAAAATATTCTGCACGTCTTTCTTGAAGCTTAGATTGTTCCTCCCCTCCCACTTAAGCAGCAGAAAAAGTGACCAGGTGAACGTGTGGTCAGTTCTTCCAGTATTTCTGTAAAACCACCATGATCAGATTCTTAAAGATATTCCCCCAGTTGCAAAATTTCCATCTTCCTGAGACATCTTCATTTCGGACTGCGTCTCCACCCTGCATCTTGCCACAGCGGTGCTGCCCCGTTGCCGTCTTGCCCCAGCTCTCCCTCTCCTGCACCGATGTGCCACTGAAGCTGTAAAGCCACCCGATGAAATACTGAATTCTGGCCAATCGATAGCGCTAATTCCGGAGGCTCTATGGAGCTGAAGTTCCCAGCTGGCTTGTGCAACAACACCCAGCAAGGTGTTTCATTGCTGTCCATCGTCATCCCTTTGCTGCTAAAACGGGCAAAATGGTGGAGACATGCTGGAATCTTGATCCTTTGAAGACATCACGCAAGCCCTTCTTTTCTGTGAGTTAGGAGAGCAGATTCACTTATAGTGGGAGAATTTGTTACCACCTTGGTAGACTAAGAGTTAAAGTGAAAACCAAATCAAACCTAGAAAGTAAAATTGTTCCTTTTCAAATTGTCTTGGGTTCAATTTAAAGAACCACAAAATGCTTGCTGTTCGTCATTCATCTTAATTAACTGAAGTAATTTAGTCAAAATCTTTTCTTTTGGGGGTTTTGTTTAGTTGATTTTTTTTTTTCCTGACTAGCTCTTCTGCCTCCTTTGAAAAGCGTCAGTCTCATTAGAAAGTTGCATTGCTGTAAGAAATACTGTAATTAAAAATGAATTAAAATGACTTTGCATCCCCTTTATGAGACCTTCTTACGTCTTGGGTGTCCTCAGTTGCACAGAGGAAGAAACCCAGTCGATGAGGAATACATTTTATATCAGATGTATATGCTGAACCCTTGCTACTGCAGTCGTGGGTAGGTATCTCCGTGGCTTCACGCTTCGGGCAGAATTGCTGGTACGTTCAGCACGTGGCAAATCGGTGCTAGTCTCAAGCATTGGTTTCCTGCTAATTACTGAGGTGTTTGCTATACCAGAAAGGCTTTCTCTTCTGAGAAAAGAAAATTTTTAAAAACGCTTTTGCTTTGATAAGGTTTCAAAATATCTCTGACCCTCGTCATTCCTGAGAGGTTTCGAGATGTTCTTTCAAAGGTCTCTTGAAAGTCCCAGCATCAGCTACCACGTCCTTGGTGGGAGCTATAACAGAAGCAGTAAAAGCAGTTGTGTTTTATTTCCTCGTGCTCCAGAGGAGGTGGCCTGAGTGAGGTTCTGAGACCGATCCGTTCCTGTTTCCCACTATAAAGCCCCTGCTCGGCCGTAGCCCTCGCTCTCGGCGCGGTCTTGCTGCCTCCATCCCGGAGCTGCTCCGCGACCTCCTCTTCCCCCTCCTCCCGCCCGCCGAGCCTTGGCCAGTCTGACAGACGTCCCTGCTGCACGTCCCGCTGCGGAGAGCCACCTTTTCCCTGGTGAGGGGGCTTACAGCTATTTCCCAGGGATTTTAAATAGTGTTAAATTAAATATTTTTTTCCTATTGATTTTAACGGGTCTTCTCCTCTCCTCACATGATGGTCTGTGCCCATTTTTCGTGAACTTAAAATTTACTTGTGAAAGAATAGTGACAGTACTTTCTATTAAAAACATTTCTCTTTGTGCTTACTTCTTTAAAACTATTTTATGTTTTTCATCGGACTCTTTAAAGGTTGAGGATAGCAAGAGTAGGGCAAGGACCAGAGGTCTGGGGTTCATGGGGAATTACGATGATGGAGTTTCTTGTAGGTTGAAGTACAGTGAAAACAATTCTTGATTGGTTTCCTTTTTCTGCTTTAACAAATCAATCTATTTCATTCTGTCATCCAGTATGTAAAGCTTGTGAAAAGCTTACACTAATATCAGTGAAAGTAATTTTAAAAATATTTAGAAAATAAATATTTCAGTTTCAGCATTATGGAATTATTGTGCTCCATTTTTCTTGCAAAGCAAAGATTGTCACTGTTTTTTTCCAAGTGTTTTGATGTCTGTGAAGCCCGTGTTTACTAGAAATAATCTGCTTCAGTGAAAATATTCCAAATGCTCTAAATGAGAAGAGGGATTTTTCTTTTCTGAGGTTTGTCTCTGCTGCACACTCCTGCCTTTTAGCGCTTCATGGAGGTGGTCGATATGAAGAATTCAGTGCTTGTCACCTAATCATTTCTTTTTAGAAATAATAAGCTTCACTAGCTAGAAGCACGTTGTAATTCTGCTCCTGGTTTGTTGAGATGCAAAGGCACCATTATGCCAAGCAAACTACTTTGCTTTGACTGGCTTGCCGAAAAGGAGCAGAAAATTAAAGCCACTTTTATCTGAAAAAAGAAAAATGCAGAACAGATGAGCATATCTTAATCAAGTATGCAAATCAAGGCATTGCACCATTTGCATGCAATCTCCATATTTATAGGCCCCTGATGCAAAGAGTATTGCAGAGGCACGCTGGCCCTGCCCGGATCCCCCTCGGCCGGGAGCGGTGTAGGACAGACGGACCACCCTGGGCACCCCTCGCCGGGGCAGGGCGTACCCTGCGTGCAGCGACGGCGGCGGTTCGGGGTAGGGCTAGGCACCGAGAAGCAGTTGACAGCGACGAAGATGCCGCCTTGCCAGTGTGAAATATGTTGCGGCTGGCAGCTCTTTTGCACCAGGGTCCCTTTCCTTCATCCTTACGCCCCTCAAGGGAGCGTTTTGATGCCGCAGCCCTCGGGCAGCGTGGCCGTCCTCGCCGCTCGCTGCTGGTGAGACACGGGGCAGTGTCCCACCAGGCGGATTTGGCAGTTAGCTTCGGCGCTGTCTGATCCCTGCTCTGGAAAGCACCTGGCTGGTGTGTCACTTTGCTGAGATTCATCCAAAAATCTCTGCTGAGCTGCAGACCACTGGGATGCGTTTGTCTCCCTAGGGCTTTCCTGAAACGATGGCCATTGGGGCACCGGTAATGAGCTGGAAATGAAATAAACTTCACCGAGCCCGATCTGGGCACCGGGAAGAGACCTGCTCAGTGCCTCCAGCTGATCCAATGCCACCAAATTTTACTGAATGGTGGTACAAAGCTCTTCTCAAACCTTTTGAACAGAAACAAAGCTATCTCTCTAGAGAGGCAGGTTCTGTTTGTAGGACAGCCAAGTCTAGAGACCTAAATGGTGATCGAGGCTATTTGTGCTATGATTTCTACAAATTTTAACGGCAGGACGAGACCTGAGATGGAAGACAGACTCTTGAACCTCTGCAGCTCAGCAAGGGATGCACTCCAGCCTACTATTCCTGGGTAGTGCCAGATCATTTAAGCAATGCAGGTAGGTCCGTTGGCCTCTTCCATATCGGATGTCTCTTTGAGATATCCGAGCCCATCGCTTTGTCGCAGAGGTGTTTGATTAACCGTCCCGCTCGGCTCCCGTCAGGGACCCCTTACCGGGGGTTGGCAGGGTGCGAGGTGCTCAGCCATAACTGCTCTGGTCCTCCGCACAGCGCTATGAGAAGGAGAAGGTGAAAGAGAAGATGTCCTGTAAAACGGCCTGCTGCCAAGCATTTCTAAAATAGCTTTGGATTTAGGAATTGAAATTCTGTCTCAGTTCCGTTTGACACGCATTCATCTTTGTTTTATCTGGACCTTTCTTCCTACCCCAGAAACCTTGCAATATAAATAGGTAGGATAAAGAAGGGGTAGGAGATCTATTATTATGCCATTTTACGGAAAGGAAATTGAAGCATAAAAGCATTAAATTATTTATCCGAGCTCTCTCTGGAAGTCTGAGCCAGAGCCAGGGTTGCTGTAACCTATCTTTCTCTGCACTGTTTCTCAAAATAAAAGGTTGAAATTCTGCCCCTATTGAAGTCAATAGGAGTTGCTTTTTAGTTCTGCGGATGCTGTCATTTCACGTAAGTGCATAGCAGGGCCTTCAGCCGTTGTAAATGCTCTTCCATTCAGAAGGGTTTTCCTTCCATTTTACAGACCTCAAACAAATGCAGGGCATGTTTGGACACCCAGAAGCAGATGGATTTTGTAACAAAAGCTTGTCTTCGAAATGAATTCGTATTTCTGACTGCAGACTATTTCTTTGTCGATGACATTATTTTAGTGTTTGTCTGCACCCCATCTTTGCTTTCAAATAGCTTATTGACATTAGTGAAATGTTAATAAATTTTGATTCACAGAGAGATTTTCTCCCTAGTGCAAACTGTTACAATAGACAACTTCTTCCTTCACCCACAGTCCTGTGGCTTTCCTGCCACACATACAACCCAACAGTATCTTGTAATAACAGTAGTAGGAAACCATTTAAAATATAGTTCTTTTTCTGAGTTTAGTAGCAGGGCTAGCAGGCTGGTCACGGCGGTTCAGTTCCTAGATCTGTGCACCGTGATGTATGCCGAAATGTTTGAAAGTCAGGCCAAGTAAGTATGGGAGTGGAAATGCTGGGTGCTGAAGATACTTTTTAAAGTTTCTTTATTAAGAGCTGCTGCTGCTGTTTTGCGTGTTTCTGGCCAAGTATCTGTTTGGCAAGAATAGATTAGACTATTTGCAGCTGGAAGGGACCTA
>VZTL01039522.1:0-13930 GCA_013400535.1 Scopus umbretta
AGTGTCCACCAGGCATAATTCTGCAAAGTCCCAAGTTTGTCTCCTTCTCCTGACAATAGGATTCAAGCTGAAAAATAAAAGAACACTTCTTACGGAAATTGCAACTCATAAGCATGTGCTATTATTTTCTCCCTAAATCCGTAAAAAGTCACAATAAAATGTCTAGAAGCATCGGGATTCTTTGGAGTCCGTTGGTCTAGCATGGTACAGAGTTACAAACAGTACAATCAATGCAATTTCAAGTAAATTATGCTATAAAATGGCCCTCATGCAAAGTTTATTAGTTAACAGAAAGATTCCTACTGTCTTCAAGTTTTTGTTTGTGCTCAAACACATCGTCTCCACCAGCTACATTATATGCATATATATAATAGTAGACCGTATTTTAAGTTTCCCTAGCCATTTACAACTGCAGCTTTCTCTGCTTTAAACTAAGCAGAGTGTAGCTGGTGGCCATGTGTACAAGGAATGGTAGTAAAGTTTTCAGTGTGAGTGACAGTCTGACAGACTTCTTGGAGGGGTCAGGATATTAACTTTTATACTAAAGCTTCCCAGTGGACTTCCCATTTTTCTTAGAAAAATTTGCCAAAACTTTCTTGGTTTAACCTCAGACCAAAGTCCAGTGTGGAAATCCTAGCTTTGCAGTATTTTATGGTTCTGTCTGCTAATGTTTCTTTCAGTTAATTTTCATACAAACACATTCCTGCTCCTGTTGACCCAAATAGCCAATGCTGAATACTGGTGGACTAGTTCAGTTCACACACATCTCTTTATCAGAAAGAATATCCAGAGTCACAGATTTTCTGATTAAAGAAGAAATCAGATAATCTTGGCCTAAAGCTCTTTCATCCAGCACGCCACCCCAAAGTCCAGCCTCTGTACATAACTGCTTGTTCAAAATTCCTTCTCAGTGAGTTTTCATGTTCTGCCTCTTCTTACTTGGCCCTGCCTCTCTTCCTTTGACAAACCACTTCTCACACCAATCCTAAATATATCTTAGGAATTCCTGGGCTGCTTGGCTTTTGATTTTTAGAAGAAAACATCTGTCTTAACAACCTTTGTCTTACACAAAGAGCCCATTGACCTACCCATTTCAGTAATGTTTAAGAGGCAGAGGATCCCCTGATACCTCCTTCCTAACATCTTGTTTGACTCTTCTTTGATCTATGCTAACGACATTATTTTTTTTGTGGTAAATAGTATATGTGGCCTCAGAATATTTAAAATATACAGAATATATGACCTTAAGTACAGAGTTGCTTTCATACAGATTAGCGTCCCTGACATGCCAGAACAAATCACTCAAATGTATTTTACGCTATTTACTACTGATCATAAATAAAATCCACACTGTCGTAACCCGTGCTATAATATTGGGCCTGCGTGTTGTTCATTTCTCCAGATGTAGGCAGTTTTCATAACCTGTCTGTGTCTAGTTTTTGTGCAAACATTTGTCACAGATGTAGGCTCTACTGGGCTAGGTGCTAGACATGTCTTTGCAGAGCAAAGAGAAAGTTTCTGATTTTTCTACACACGCCACCATAACATTCCCAAACACTGTGCCTGAACTTAAATTTTGTATTGCTTATCCCCGTGAGCATGCCAATCTGCGTTGACATTTTACGTTACTTAAGCACTCTGGTGGCCGTTTTATTGTTGAAGGAGAAAAATTAATACAAGTAAGGCATTCTGAGTGCCTAGTGATCCAAACTGAAAATAATTTGAACAGTTTTTGATAGAAATTGGCAGTACAAGCAATGTTCATGACCAGCTTAGGATAGTCAGTACAAAGCTGCAAATTGACTCCATTATTTCACATAGGATCAAACACTGGGCAAAAGTTTACTTACATTATTGTGCTCAACCCTGATGAAATAACTGAGACTACAGCTGGAAGGAACATGTAGCCCATCGAATCCTTTAAAATGCCCATTGTTTCTATCAGTATTTTTACCTGTTATGCACATCATTAACGTTGTAAGGAAAGCAGGAGTCATAGTACATGTATTTCTGAAAGCAAGCTAATTTTAGAGAAAGCCAACGTTACCTTCCTTTTACACTACAAATAAGATGATTAGAAGTATGACAGAAAGCAAGAGTGTTTAGAAAGGCTGCTTTAGAGGCAACTTTAAAAGCATTTGTACGTCATAAATGATCACAGAAATTAATATGAGAAAATGCATAGATGAATTTTGAAATTGTAGAGGTTTTGGCAAGCAAGGGAGAAGCTCTTTTCTCATAGTGTCATCTGGTTTTACTTTTACACTAAAACAGCCCTGCGGTATCCTTTTAAATAGTGCAGGAGCCCCCAGCTGGGCCTCCCTGACTTCTAGTGCAAAACCCACCAAAATGTAGAAAAAAAGCTTTGCCTCTAAATAGCAAGAGTCATGTGTCAAGAGTGCATGTATGTATGCTATAATACAAAACCGAGTTGCGTGATTTGTGTAGGTTTTACAGCTTAGAAGTGAAATCAGTTTTGTCACCATATTGATACCTTCTCTTAGATGAAGAATTCAGACCAACCAGAAAACAAAAGCCCAGCACTGGGACTAATCAGCCTTAAAGATGGAATAAATTAACATTTTAAAAGCAAATCCATCCCCAGCAGAGTTGTTAGCCAAGAAAAGAAGGCTCCACTGAATCCAGTAGAGATTCAGCTGTTGACACTGCACAGGCGTGTTCTGATGCACGGTGACACACTGTCAAGAGATAACATCTTCAGTCTTTTCAAGCAAGAATCTTTAGTTTGCCTCTGTAGGATTTTTCATATGGAGGTATCTTTACTACAACATTCATTCTATTCAGTCATTT
Organism: Scopus umbretta; assembly: GCA_013400535.1. Lineage (NCBI taxonomy): Eukaryota > Metazoa > Chordata > Aves > Pelecaniformes > Scopidae > Scopus > Scopus umbretta. Next base: position 2,812 of record VZTL01039522.1, read on the forward strand.
ATTCTTGGAGTTTTTTGTAGGACGTCTGAGTGATTCAGTCAGTATATGGACAGATAGTAACAATAAAGCTCCAGGCCTTAGGAGCATCACAACATAACCCAGATTCCCATTGATTGTGGTAATAACAACTGTACATGTTCTGACTTGGTTTCTGCTCATTACTGTAGCAGCAGCTCCGAATGCTACTGCCCATTCAGTGGATGACTGGAGCCGAGCATGCTGCATGGTGGGGCAGCAGCCTTTGACATGTCTGGCAATGAACTACATCCCATGAATCTGGAGACAAGCATTTAGGTGCTCAAAGCCCTAGTTTTTAAGTGTTTGAAGCGCAAACTTCAAATAAAGGAGCTTGCAGGGGCACTTCACTAAGAAAAACGAGAGAAATGGAGCATTCATCCTTAATGCAAACCAGAGTGGTTACTGACAGAAGAAGGACACTGAGAGGATCAAAGCTGTCACCAAAAAAAAATGTGGTAGTTAAAAGAGAGGGTGCAGCAGTATCCTCGTTCTCACTGATACTTCCCTCTGCAAAACGCTGAGAGAGACTGCACATAAACATTTTTATTATCATGTCACATGATGGTGCTGCATTGACGGTGATGGATTTCCTGGCAAATGTTTGTGTAGAAAGGCAAACATATGGCAGAGTGATCTACTATGAGACGGCTATTTGGACCTCCGCCCAGCCCTTCAGGGATTCTCAGGGTCAGTAAGAACCAGCAGGTTCGTTGTAGCGTGTGTGTGTGCGTATGAGACTGTGTGTGTGAGAGGGAGAACGAGTTCCTATTCAATGAAATAACGGAATGTGTCTATAACATTCCTGATGTCTGAAGGTTTACATCAGCTTTGTGTGTGTATACTTCACTGAATACAATTTTACGTGATACATGTATATCGTTTAAGTAACGTTTAGTATAAATTTAATCTTCCAGTTTTTCATTAGTAGTCTGTAAGTGTACAGAACTACGTAGTATTTATAAGACTGAAATTCTGTCTGGAGAACTCAAATGCAGATTCTTGCTGGTCGTGCAAGTGGGCGGTCAGAATTAATGGGATTTTTACACTCGGCAGGCTTGCGTGAGTGTGCTTCCTTTCATTGCCTTGTGTAGCAGAGGTCTGGGTTCACTGGGTACACACTGGCCAAATTATTCCTTGTATTGGTGTCAGCAAAGCTGCACTGAGAGTATTTGGCCTATTGACCTTTGTTACAATTACAATTATTGTAAACTACATATTTGCTGGGACATAAATTCCTCACTTTAATTTGTATACCTGTTGTCACTTTATTAACTTTGGGAAACGAACACAAAATGGAACCATCTTTTGCCTGTTCATTTGAAGTCCCATTGCTGAAATAGACAGACAAATTGCACAAAGAGTCTATATAAAGGCCAGTAAAACAGCTTATGGTTTTCAGTTATAGAATAGCCTGCTGTTACTGCTGTCACTGCCCTGAATCTCTATTGTTCATATCCCTTGTTAACAATGTTAATTTTATGTTATGTGGACGTTACTGACATCCAGGTAGTTTATATTGGTTTGAATCCTTCTATACTGGATGCTGAAATCGACACGCTACAAGTTCCCCAAGCTACCATTGTAAGGTAAAAACTCTCCTGGAAGGCTGGCAGTGGGCAGAGGAGGACACTGCATGGGAAAGCAAACTGCAGGTCACTTCAATTTCATGCCTTTGCTGCCTGAGACTTGTCCTTCACACAGATGTATGGACAAGTGGACCTTTTTCTGTTGGCAGGGTCCAAAATGACACATAGATCCAGAGCTGGACCTCATTTTAAGCCCTCTGCTTAAGCTGAGGCTTGTGGGGCAGCACAATTTAATGACAGGGCTGTGGTGCCTAACCAGATGTACCAATTTTTGCTTTTCTACTGCTCCACTGCTAGCCATGCTCCAGAAATTCACTGTTAATCACTGGATGACAAAAAGCAGCTGTGAGTGTTCAAACTATACCTCCTCTTTGGGCACCATGGGCCACATGGCAACAAAGACTGTTTTGATCTTCGTAGGGCTAGCATCGGCCCAGTATGGCAAGCTCTCAGACCCCATGAAGTTGCAGAGGGAGGATGCAATACAAGCAATTAATACAGGCATTACATGAATGGACAGAAGATTTGGATATCGCTTTCGGTCCCAAAATCCCTGCTCGTCTCTAGACAGGCAACATGCCCTTTGAAAGTTTCAGTGGGAGGTTTGTCTGAGTAAGACTGGAGCATCGTGTCCAGTGGGAGTAACAGTCTATAAATACCTGTCCATTATAAGACTATCATTGCCAATTCTGTTTGGCTGCTTCATCTCATAATATTCTCTTTGACTTTCTTAATACTAACCAGCCTAAATATTTTATGCTTGTCTTCCAGCAATATACTAAGCCCCTTGCTGCTACTCAGTGAAGACAGATATAATTTTTCTGTTTATTCTGAAACATTGTAGTTCTCTGAACTACAGTGAGAAGGTTTGAACTAGTATTGATGTTCGGTAAGATAGCATTCATTTAAACATAAGTGACAGCTAAAGAAGAAAATAAACAAGTAGTCAGAAGCAAGCCATTTCCTTACCAAGTCACTATGTTCCAAATAAACCGTAACGTTGTCCCTTCTGTAGAAATAGGTACATTTCCTGGCTGATAATAATTTCTTTGCAAATCTGTTAGGATGAGTATAATTTTGTAGTATTTCTATTGTCTTTGTAACTTATTGAGATTTTACATTTTAACAACTTAGTTTCTCAGTGATATGAATCAGGAGCAACTTCACTGTATCCAAAGTGGATAAAGTGGCATAAGCAGTAGCAGAAACAGACCCTTTGACTTCTAAGAGACCTAGTGCATATTGGCTGTTTGCTAGCAAGTGTGGTAGCCCTGATTTATTATTATTATATTTATTATTTATAAAAATATAACTTTCCAAACTCAGAAGAAGAAAGCCATGCCTTCTTTGAAGAGGGCAGTGTTGAGGAAAACAAAGTCGGACTATGGGGAAAGGGATACATTATACAACAAAGGGATCACTGAAGTGCCAGGCAAGGTAATGTTAATTATAAGTTATAATCTTAATTCTTATTAAGCACACTGACTTCCTTTCCTCCACATCCTACTCGTGACCTTTTCTGCTCATCCTATGTACCACTTTAATTCCAGGTTCTTTACATTCCTATACTAACCTTTGCTCATTAGAGCAGACCTAATCAGCTGTCCTGGGTGTCTGGGAGGGATGGAGTTTTGGGAAAGGAATTTAAAAAAAAAGAGGTTGTGATTCTTGAGAAGCAGGATACGAAGGACATGTCTGAGCAGAAAGTATAGGCTGGAGATCTCTGAGAGACAAACAGGTGAGCAGGGTATTAGGTTTGGCATGGTTAATGGGGAAACAATCAACATGTGGCTGCCACATGACAAGATGTAAGTAGGAAGGGGCAGTCTTGCAGGGGATCACAAGAAACATGATCTGGAGGTAGTGGGTATGTGGAATGTGTGAAGAAATGTGCTTTTAAGAAGTTCTCATGGGAGCCAGCTGGAACCAGTTCTTGCGTTGTGCAGGGTGGTGTGCTGATCTTTCAGAGTACAACAGAAGGCTTAAGTGATAGCATTTCAGACTAAGTGTGGTGGTGGTGGATTCAGCAGCTTCAGTACCTTCCTTCCAGCTTCCCTTCACTACTGAGACAGGAAAGGAGCAGCTGCCCAGAGAGCTGGGTCCTTCTTTGTTGGGAATGAGGAGGGAGAGAAAATATCTTGCCACATTTTCTGCCTGGCCAGTGATGACTTACTTCCCCTGCAACCTATCAGGCACAGTATCATCTATATCCACTTCCCCAAGCACTTCCTCATGCCCATTTTCATCCTGGCACCCATCATGGTCACCACCCTCAGCATTACCACGGCCACACAGCCCCTGGCGACTCTTCTCAATGCCTTCTATCCTGGTAATATCTTAGTCCTTACCCCGAAGTCCCTTTGAGCACTAGTATCACCCAGGAGCCAGGAGGATGACGAGGCAGGTCTGGGCAGGATGAGGGTGGGAAGGTGAGAGAAAATGTACGGGTTTTGACTGAGATAGAGTTAGTTTTCTTCACAGTAGCTCGTATGGTGTTATGTTTTGGATTTGTGACCAAAACAGTGTTGATAACATAGGGATGCTTTTGTCATTGCTGAACAGTGCTTATGCACCATCAAGGTCTTTCCTGTTTCTCACACTCCCCTGCTAATGAGTGAGCTGGGGGTGCACAAGAAGTTGAGAGGGGACACAGCCAGGACAGCTGACCTCAACTGACCAAAGGGATATCCCACACCATATGATGTCATGCTCAGTATATAAAGCTGGGGGAAGAAGAAGGAAGGGGGGACATTCGGAATGATGGCATTTGTTTTCCCAAGTATCCACTATGGTAATGGAGCCCTGCTTTCCTGGAGATGGCTAAACATCTGTCTGCTGATGGGAGGTAGTGAATTAATGAATTCCTTATTTTGCTTTGCTTGCATGCATGGCTTTTGCTTTACTTATTAAACTATCTTATCTCAACGCACAAGTTTTCACTTTTACCCTTACGATTCTCTTCCCCATCTCACTGGGGGGGCCAAGTAAGCAAGTGGCTGTGTGGGACTTAGCTGCCTACTGGGGTTAACCCACAGCCAAGCTGCTCAGACCAGTGAAGCCAATGTGTAAAACGCAAATATGGCAGGAAGCCGAAGTTTCCAAGTGACTCTTGAGCAAAGCAAAGTGATTATAAAGAACTGCCATATCCTCAAAGGCACTGCTTCACGTGGACTGGAGAAAGAGGGTATGTGGATGGAGGAGGGCAAGAAAGAATGTGTAGTGGTGATATCTGGAGAAAAGTGCCTTCATGGAGAAGAAAAATGCTCATGGAAAAAGAAAGTAACATTTGTATGTGGCCTAGGTAAAAGAGAAGGAGGAAGACCAGAGCCATTTTATAGTTTTGAGTCACTGAGTGTTTGGTGATGTTGACCACGGGAATAGAGGAGGATGATCTGAAGAAAGCTTCAGCGGTGGCATCGTGGGAAAGATGCTGAGAGTTTTTCTACTGATTTTGACAGAGTTGGGATGACATTCCAGTCATTCAGTTTGGATTCTGTTAAGCTCTTGTTGATGCCAAGCTATCCAGGAAGAAACTCCTGAGCAAATTATTAATTAATTCCTTGTTTTTCCTGTGAAAACACCTATGCATCACACTGCATTACAACAGATGAGATTCAGAGCTTGGGCTCTGGAGCTGTAAGTTCTAAAGCAATAGGTACATCCCAACATCAAATGGCTGCTCCTGAGAGCGGTTTTATGGTACAAAACAGGCACAGTCTCAAGAGGTTGCATGCTAGCCACATTATTTCTTTCTGTTCCATGGCTTCTGGCACTGTCATTCAGGTGACACAGAAGTGAATTTACAAAGCTCCTTAAATAAATATGTTCTGTTGTCCATGTTGGGATGTAATTATTCATTAAGTCACATTCCAAAAGGCACTTCGATGAATGTATCAGAGGACATGTGAGAGAAAGCCTTTTCTCCAGTATTTATGAGGGGAAACTACAATGGGGTGTCATGAGTCTGGCACTAAATTTTTTGTTCCTGTCAACTCTCAACATATTTCTCACCCAATAAATTTCTGAGGCTTTAAATGACACATTTAAAATATTTCTCCAGAGGAGCGATGTCTGTTGCAGGTTTTTTTTTCTTAGGTATTATGACTTTATAGCTTTAGAGATGGAGTTTCTCACTTGGCCACTTGAAGAGGCTTTTTATAGATTAGTATATCAAATGGAGATGAGAAGTCTTTAGTTGCATTATAATGAACGACATCTCTACCAAACACTTAAAATTATGGGAACAGCAAAGTAGACTGTGCAACTTCTGTCCAACAAGATAATCTTCATATCATGGATAATGGTTACTGCATATTAACAGAAGTACTAGATTTTGATGGGTGTTTCCCAACAAACAGCTGCTAAAGCATCTCACATGCCACAAGAGAAAATTCAAAGAACTGTGAAGTTGCAAAGTCAGGTAGTCAAATGTTGGGAAATACTTGGACTCAGGCTGCTGGTGCAACTTTAATTCTGCTGTCTTCTTGGGAGGTTTGTGATACAATCTTTAATAATGTCTTTCTGGGTTGGTTTTGTTTGGCTTTTTCCACCTGTAGAAAATCTCAGGCTGGTTACCACTTAGAGACGCTAGTAGGTCATAGAGTCCAATACCTTTGAATGCAGTGTCAAGATTTCCACATAAGCCGATGAGTTAACTGGTAGCACAGTAACAGATCCGTCTTTGCACGGAGAAGTTACCAGCAGAGAATGAGATGTACTGGGCCACAGAATTTTGTAAGATAATGTGTGGGTTTTGTTGATGTATTCTAAGATACTCTGAAATATTTGTGTTCTTACACTCGTGGCTGTTTTCACCTCTGTATCCTAATCTCTTTCGACTTTTATCGCGTCTTTCCCAGGATGTAGTTCCTGTTCCCTTTCCAGATTTTCCCAGTTCTCTCTGCAAGCAGGTCTAGTCACTCCACTCTGGTATACCATCTAGGTACTTTTAGGGAGACAGCCATGTTTTCCTCTCATGAGCTTTGCTTCCACAGGCATCTCCAGTCATGAGCTGAATCACATTCACTTTAGCCTAGAGCATGTTTAGTCCAGACAGAACATCTGAGACTTGTTTATCAACCCCTATTGAGCGCGTATGAATGCTTTTCAGAGTCTTGCAACTTGGCTACATTTTTATGGATATTCTTAGGAAAACAAAAGTTACCTGGCAGTTTGGTAATTTTACAGTTATTCCTTCTACTGTCACTGTCAGAAGAGTTCTGATTTTTAGCCACACAATCATCATGGAAAATGTAAATTCTAATGGTTAAATTATGAAAAATATACAAGAAACTGAAAACAAAGGTTTGAACAGGAAATTGTTAAGCAGCATTAACTGTAGGCATCTTTTGTCTGCTGTAGCTTTAGTTGAAATGCCTGTAGAGAACAAGGAATGGCAGCAATGCATACTCGCTAATAACATTTCCATCCCATACAAACCTTTCCAGCTAATAGTGGAAGGCTCCCAACCAGAGAGGAAGTTAATTTTAACTGCAGTGCTCCAATCTTTTCTGCCTCTAGGATACGTGTTCACACCTCTGCAACATGTAAAGCAACCACCTTAAAGATTGTCTAATTTAATATGATTAGGAGGTTGCTCCAGTGTATAACATAAGAAGATTCATGAAACTGAGTATAGATAACTTGCTCCAGCTATGATACACACCCTTTTCCCTTCTAAGCTTATTACAGAGAAGGCTTGAGATCCCCTGGTGAGCTGCTTATCTCCAGTAATTACAAATATCCTAATGGGCATGGTAAGTGCCTTGCTGTGCATGTTGGGATGGACATATAACATCATGGCCTCTTTCTGTCTGACATGAAGTAGATCTGTGGTTGCAGACAGTGCTCTCAGACATGTCTTGCACAGGGGAATGGCTCAGTTAGAACTCAGAACCATTTCCCATTAAAATATTTAACAGACAAGCACTAGCTTACTGTGGACATAAGCAAAATACTAATCATCGTAAACATCGCTGACACATTTTTACATATAGGAAAAGGAAATGCAAAAGGAAAGAAAATTATATCAGCTACAGATAAAGTAAAAAGAAATAACTTTATTTCAGTATATTACAGTAAAGTTGGTTATACAAGTGGCTATGCTGCAGAGCATTTATAATCTGATCTCAGAAGGGATTTGAGTGGGGAAAGCAAAAATTGTAAGGCGGCCAGGGACAAAATTTCAGAGGCAAATATAATAATCTATGTGACTTCTACAGACACAATATAGGCAGCATCCCACAAAATGGCAAGTGCAAGATAGCAGCATGAACAGGGTCCATATACAGGACAGTTTGCATACAAATGTCCAATATATGTGTGCAAAACTATGATCATGGAGTACTTAATGCAAAACTTACATATGTTTAAAGGGTACTTTTGAAATTAGGCCTTTTATGTCCATGTGGTCTTTCCTTAAAGATTGATTCACGCTAATGAATCAATGGAATTCTTTCTCTATGAAAATTTCCAACCAGGAATGTAGCTATTTTTCTCCTCATGTGAATAGGGGGGAAAATGATCAAGGCAGGCTTAAAGCTTCTCAATAGCTTAAGAACACTGTTTCCTGGGAATTACTGGGAAAGCAAAAATCAGTAGTGTGGTAGTGGCTTCAAAACAGTTACCTCAGACACCATCTGTCCTGGGTGACTCATGGGTTCACTACTGACCACACTCCTGGCCTTGCCACCTCTCTGCATGGTCCTGCTGGGGCACTGCCTTTACTCCCTACGCCTGCTCATACTTGCATATACTGCCCTGCTCTGGAAATACAACACCTCTCTGGCAGGATGAGAAGTGAGAGGGAACTTGGTCTTGTCGTTCTGGGGAGTTTAGGGGAAAGGAGAGAGCCATCCCTGACGTAGATCTCCCTTGCTCAGTAAGGAGATGATGTTGCTGCCTCTCTGATGTGCTGCTGTTTGTGCCCAAAGCAGACCCAGCTGTTGACTTCTGTAGACTTAGGACCTGGCCTATATACATGTAGCGTATATATTAGCAAGCTCCAGCACCCCTCCATTCACACTTATGATCTGAAACTGCTCTTGAAGTGTTTGGAAGAAACTCTCTTCACTCCTCTTTCCCAGTTCTGTGTAGAAGGGGTAGATGAACTCCCCTTTGTAACAGAAGAGAAAGGAACAGAATAATGGTGACACAGCAGAAGATCTCAGGCTTTGTATGCTGTGATGAGTGGCTGATGGGGTTATGCACACTACGAAACTCCTTTGCTGTTTGTGCTGAGGCGGTTTTCTGTGCTGTTAATGTGTGGAACATTTGATTTGGTTTTTCATTTATCAGCAGAGAAACTTGCTTTTTCTTCCCCATCCTTTCCCAGCATCTTAACCACGGCTTGATGGAGGAACTGTCTGCAAAGTGTATTTAAGAGTTTGCAGCTAGTCAAAGCTGAGCAGAGTTCTTACCTTGGCAACTCATTTATCCTTTGCAGCCTATACACAAGAGAAAAAGAGAGCTGCATCCTTGCATGTCCATGGGATGAGTTTTTTGTGGAGCTCTAGTATGTGATTAACTTCACTGCAGACTAGAAACATTATTCATTCACTGCATCCTCTGCAGACACCAATGCTGGGACAGAAGGAAGTAAAAAAAGTGGATATTTCAACGAGATGTTTCAGTTCAGTATCTAGTCACTTTGAATTTTGCTATTCTGACATAGTTGCATGGATGCATATACTATGTATACAGTTTCCTTTTGGAAGAAACTGGCATACATCCTGCTCCTTTCTGATTTAAGGTCACTAAATAAGTTACTAGAAAGAGCTACTAATATCTGAGATGAAAGGCAAATAATGTACTGAAAAAAAAGCGGCTCCACCTCTCTAGTAAGTATTCTGGAGATAAGGCTGGTGTGGGGAGATAATAGAGGTATGGGAGGTAAGACACAACGCATGGGATTATTCTGGACAGACTTGGATCAGAGTCCACAGCTCCTGCACTCAGAGATTGCATATTACATTTTTCTGAAGGGAATTTAAGCTGAAATGAGGTATCGATTTAAAAGGATGCAAAATCTTTTCTGATGTGAAAGTGAAAGTGAGCTGTTTAGCCACATGTCTCTACTGAAGGTGGCTGTGTTGGCAGCCCTGTCACTGATCTTGGTACTTCAGGAACAGAAAACAGCATTGAGCACAGTGCAGGTTAATCACCTAAATGTTTATCCAGCTTCTTGTTTTGTTTTGGTTTTTTTTATTTCCCAGTTGTTAGTCTGCTACTGATACCTGAGTTAATGATTTTACAGCAGTGCTTCCCCCAGCAGAGAAGTCCTTATCCTATTTTATGACCCAGAGTGACAAACTTTATTGACTCTCGTACTCCCAACAGCAGCGTTTGGGTACGAGAACCGCATCTGGGGACACTATGAACAGTAAGAGTCTTCTTGGGCCTGTTCCAGCCCAGGAACAGGTGCTACAAGAGGCGTTTCTTTCTCTTCTTGCTCTGCCATTACCAGCCCTCACAGACTGGTAGCGCTTTCTTCGGTCCACCTACTCCCTCCCCAAAATGTGACCCTACAGCCTTGAGCCACCTATTTCCTTCTTCGTTGGCGGGATCTCCCTGCAGCCAGGGGCTTTCCTTGGGACTCAGAGGAGCACACAGCCAGAGCTGTCTCCCTAAACCCAAAGGGGATAGCTGCCGTCTTGCATGTGGGAATGGTTGGGGAACCCACTGGTATGGTCTCAGCCAAACCGGCAGAAAAATCTTTTCTAAATTTTTCTGCTTGTGGCCCAGCTTGCGGGTGCCTTCCTAGTTTTGCTCCTCTAGACAATACTTCGGTATAATAAATGTCAATCATAATTGATTTCTGAACATTGCAACTTAACTGGTAACAATATGGTAAACCCACCAATATCTGGGGTTTGGAGTTGTGAATTCCCAGCCGCTTCCCTTCCACAGAGGAGCGTGTTTGTAAAAACTGGCATCAGCCGACCAGGGCCACGTCCCAAACACCCTCAGAGGGGAAGCCCTTGTGCATTTAAGCAGAGCCCAGGTCCAGGTCTTCGTGGCTGTGGGTTTTTTTTGAGTTTTAGGCTGAGAGGGAAGGTGGAGGCGGTGGTGGGGGGGAAGAGGCTGGGTACAGAATTTGGGAAAACCTGGCGCCCTGGAGCCAGGCCTTCAGCCCGGGCCTGCTTGGGGCTGGGTGTTTGGCTGCATGGGGAGGGCCGGGGCAGCCCCGCTGCAGGGGTGGCCTGTGGGCAGGGTGGGTGCCGGTGGCACTGGGGGCCGAGGCACCTCGAGGAGCTGACCCACGCAGGGGCCTGGCCCTCCATGACAAGGGGGCACAGGGCACCCCCCAGGCCCAAAGGCTGGGAGCCTCCGGCCAGGGGAACTCGAGGGCCCTGCTGCAGTATCAGCCGGCTTCTCGTCGCCCAGCCTCCATGTCGGGCGCGCATAAAGAACCATGTCATGCTTCAGCTGGGAAGGAAGGGCCGGGAGGGACTGGAGCCGCTCTCTGCTCTCCTATTTTCATAGAAACAGATCTGTGTACCTAGAAAATAACAGGA